>JAULCE010061884.1:0-13242 GCA_032359355.1 Macoma nasuta | reverse complement strand
TCCTCTTCATTATGTACGGCAAATATAGAACCAGGTCAGCTATAATCGTTTGTAAAGACGATTGATCTGGTTATGCATCACTGCTGAGATTTTTTATCTACATTTAATATAACATGTATCCTATCATGGTAGCGGCTCAATGATTATATGCATGCCAGTAATTTGCTTGCTAGACGCGTCTGTTAATTGAATGTTTTTTATGTTGTTCGGTTACCCTTAAAATGCTGTTACAGATTTGCCCTTTGATTACACAGTGTCCATATTATATATATTTTCTGACGTTTGAATGTAATGAATTAGGCAGAAAATACTTTCCCCTGATTGGTGGAATCTCAATTTGTATACTGGCGTTGATTAGTTGATGACCACTTGTTTATATGGTCAGCTGACTAGTGGTCAGCATGTTCGAATGAAGCGAGAATAGTGCCATTCAGCGTTTGGCGTACATAGTGGACACTACGGTTATTTATTTGTTAAACTGAGATAGCTAGATCATTTACTATGTTTTGTACTTGAGTTGTTATATTTATAAGTATGGGTTCTTTATGAAGGTGATAAGATAGAAGCATTTTCTATTCAAATGTCATTTCGACGTTTAAGCTTGGTGCAAAATTGTTGCAATATTGTATTTTATCATGATTTTGCAATAGGCATTCACCAGACACATAATGTATGTTTCATTATTGATGGAATTATTGGAGATTGATGTTTTTATATGTTGATGATGGTTTGAGCACGAGTATGATGTGTGTTATGTAGCGCATATATTTATAAGTATGCGTTCATCATGAAGTCTGTATGAGGTCTGCACCGGATTAATAATGCATGTTTCATTATTAATGGAATTGTTGGAGATTGATGTTTTATGATATATTGATAATGGTATGAGCATGAGTATGATGTGTGTTATGTAGTGTGCCACTTCAGCACAGTCCAATCGCTAATTGCCAATTTAAAAGAATTGTAAAATATAAAATAGACGCTGTATATTTTGAGTCAATGAGATGGATGGGTCAGGGGAACTGCATTGTTTGTTTTAAAATGTAGGAAGACGATGTTTACGTTAATAGAAATATATCATATTCAAACTAGACACATATCAGCTTCAGACATTCCAGAGGAAAACGTTACTCTAACTTATTGATATTTAACCCCGATATATTCAACAATGAGATAATGGCATGCCAGGTAAACTCCACTAATTGCTATTTATTAGACATTTGCTTATATTTCATTTGATATATGATTTCCCCTTCCTTGTGTAACTATTTGAATTATGTCTCTAATTAACTTGGCCTTTTTATCTTTAAATCTGTGCCTTTTCTGGTGCTACCAGAATCAGACCATTTTTTAATATCGTACAATATTCTTTCAATTTGATGAACCTACATTTTTTTTTCTGAATCCGGACCATAGTGATGTCGTCAACCAGCTTGGACCCGGATCAGACGCGAAGTTACTCGGCGTCCGATTCGGATCGGAGCTAATAGACACTCGGGCAAAATTTTCACTTAATTTAAAAAGAATCAAACAAGGTTAAAATATTAACTAAGCGATAATTCAGCGGACTTTTTTGGGGGCGTTAGGATACGGGTTCAATAATTTAATGAGTCCTAGAAAAATGTAATGAATATAGGATATAAGATACTTGGTATAAAAAGTGTACAACAACAAGGCAAACTGGCAACTGGCTAAATTTTTAAAATATCACAATCAGTGATCTTTTTCATCTATAAACTCTCATCACTCCGCCAAGAAAAGAGTCCCCTAAATTCTAGTCTGCTTGATCTATAAACCTAGTTCGATTTTCTTGAAATATGGTGAAAATGTGGTCCGAGTGTCAAACATCTCAAATCCGGATCAGACGCCGAGTTACTCGGCGACTGATCCGCGTCCAAACTGGTTGACGATATCACCATGGCCGCGATCGGCAGAATAATGGTTTACATTGTAATTCTAACTGTGCCATGCATTAAACAAAACTGCGGAGGATGTAAATACGGTCGCTCTCAGCGGTTAATTGCAATTTAAGGATTCGCGTTTATTTGTAAAGTTGTAAATAACGAAGAAATGAACACAAAACTTCGATCTTCCGCTGGAAATGTTAAATAAAGGAAATGGAGAGAGTGTTGCTTTGAATATATTAATACTTGCGTAACGATAACACATATTTCAGATCCTGATTGGTAGTATAGTAGGAAAAACTTTATTCTTTACCATCGAACATGTGAGACACTGATCACTGTCAACATGTACACACATGTGTGAGTCTGATCAGAAGCCGAGTGACTCGGCGTCTGATCAAGTTTTCAAAAATTTATACCCACAGTAATGAAATCTTCTGAAATACCATAGTATTGCGATTATTTCATTTTATTTGCACTGTATTCTTTGTGTTGCGTTAGCGTTTAAACGGTGAATCATAGCGCTTCTCCCACTGCATTGCAGTACTTTCATGGCAACACACTCAACGTAAAGTAATCGTTGCTGTCTGTTACTATATCTTGTAAAACGGCTACGGATCAGACTATTTGGTTAGGCTCTCGATCTGAACGCAGGCGTGTTCGTAGTCTTTTTGCCTTTTACATGAAGTAATCGAGCCAGTCGAGTCGTCATCACTATTTTCTTATTGAGAAATGCGCAACATTGTATACCAAGCTCAAGCAAACCGAGCCGACAGCTACATAGGTTTAAACTTGTCACAAGTTTTCCCCATCCACATATTTTAAACAAGCTGTCAAAGCAATGTCGTTCTTTTAAGCGCACTCGGGTTTTTGCACGTTTTATCTATTCGAAACACAGCATTGCAATAACATAATAAACATGATAACAATATCAGAGAAATCCTAATCCAGTGCAAAGATTTATTAATAGTTAAAAGCATCCTGACATTGCAACGTTCTCAAGCGTCAACTTTTTCCGTTTTTATCGGCACTGTATGTGTACAGGTTATCAAGCACATTATCAGAACGTACAGAAAAAACGTTACTCTCATATATGACACTAAGCTTGGATGCACCATGTATATATATAGTATAACTAAAACCTTAACGATAAGGTAAGATTTTGGTTAAATTTTACTAATTTTGTGTTGACGATTTATGACCCTGTATTTCCGATTGGAAGACTAGGCGGTGCCAACTGTTTCCAGTAAACGTAGTTCACGTATTTTCATTAATATATTTATTCTTAAGGAATATTTCGCAGTGATGATCTGGTTTATGTGCATCTTCACACCATCACCTTCCCTGACAGTATATTGGCAGCTCTACCAAATCAGATGTTTACAAATTCTCAAAGAATTCTTCAAACTATGAGTCTAATGTTGATTGTTATTTTCTCAAGTTGCTCGCATGTTACAGGCGTTGTTTGTTTGAAACAGCCATACATGGCCTGTCTTTCTCTGTAAAGAATGTCACTTCGCTCTTCAAACGATGTAGGTTTAGAAGATACACATTATTTCAGATGATATAACAGGTCTGATTATATCTATATAGCAAACAGCATGAAAATACCGACTGTTTTGCAAACAAAGCTTTTATCCGTCAAACTGTTAATCGTTGATGTATTAATCGCGGACGAACTAAATCATTGAAAAAACTTAGTCCCAGGTCAAATTTTGACAAACCCGGCGTCTGACCAAGATTCAAGTCTAAAACGCTAGTATCCATATTCCCCTGCAGGTAATTTAGGGTCGTATCAATATCCTCGGAATTTGATAAAAAGTTTAGCGTTTAATAATCGCATTTAGTGACAAAGATTGTTTTTTAGACAACATAATACCAAAGCACGATAGGAAATGCATTTTGTCGCACCAAGGACATTTACGCTTCTTTATGTACGGACAATATATAACCATATCAGCTACAATCGTTTTTTAAGTCGACTGATCAGGTTATGCATACCTGCCAAGTTTGTTTCAATCTACATTTAATATAACATTTATCATACTATGGTAAGGCAACTCAAAAAATCAAATAACCTCCCTTTTCATTGAATCAAGTGTACACTTTGATAGCCAAATTATCAATTACGGGTCGATACAATTGATGTCCATCAACCCGATCGTTTTAAGTGTATTTGCTACGTTTCTGCTGTCCTATACAACTTGCTTCCCTGGTCTACATAGAGCGTGGAATGTTGTCTATGGGAAAACCCATGTTAAATTACTGGCTAAACTTGATCTGTTCAGTAAAGTATGCGTTCTATGTTTAACTCGGTCAAGTCTACGATGAAACTTGTAACGAAGAGTACGAGTGTTTTTTGGGTGTGATGCAAGGTGAATATTTATCGCCGTTCCTTTAGTCAATATTTCTGAATGACATCGTATATATATTTTCTTTCAAGAGGCGTTGATGGTATTGATGTTTACATGCTTGAAATTGTTTGATTGCCATTTGCAGATGAATATTGCACAAAATCGAAACTTGTAGTTAATACGAAAAAAAACAATATTATTTTTTAAAACAGACGGTAGAAATGAATTTTACTCCAGGGGCTCAATTTTCACAAGCACATGGGACATAATCTGGACAAGCAATTTTCAAAATATTAAAGAATTTCAATTGCATATCGGTAAAAGATAAAATTTATCTGTACAATAACCTAAGTTCACGACTTCTAAATTATAGTTGTTAAGTTTTGGGAATAGTAATAGGAATATGTAAAAAAAAGGTATTTTATGTGTCTGCAATTTTTGATTCTAATCATGTTTAATGCACATTTGTTTGCTTTTTATGCAATATGCATCATCCAGATACTATACGAACATTTTCTTGTTTATTAATACCTACATTCTGTAAAAGGAAGTCCTTCAAAAGCAAGAACGCTAACGCATATAGAGACAAAAGCAGACTCGGTTTTATTGAGTCTGTTCATGAATAGTAATTAACGATGCAACATTACTCACGCCCCCTAGCACCGGCATGTTTCGCTTTTCAAGTTCAGTTCAGCCATTCCATAAAAGTAGAAAATAGATCATGCAAGATATGTCAAATACAGCCTACAAGATCCACATCCAAAAGCTAACCTTGATAAGTAAGCTAAATTGTCGCAGGAATGTAATGTACAAGTCGCTAAAACAGCAAAATGCTACTTCTACACCAACATTACAATCACACTGGTTCAAATTAAGGCAGAAATAAGAAGCCTAAGGTAAACTTTAGAACTGGTAGCATATCTTTTTTATTATAGCTTTGTGTTACAGTATTTAGATTTCGCATGAATAATGCTATATGTATGTAAAAAAATCCTAAGTCAAAAATTGAAGAGGGCCACAACCATAAGAGACGATGGTCATATACAATATGTAATACGAGTTCCATAAAATGTGAGGGATACATTTACTATATTGTATGTATCAGTAAAGCAGATAATTTCATTTTTATAGGATTATATTCATCAATAATGATATAATTTCCAGGCATTCAACTTTGCTAGATCGCTACTTTTTGAGGCTAAACTACTATCCATTGGGATAATCCTGCATTTATGTTTGAAGATACAAGATTTTATTGTGATAGTATAAAAATAATAATAGCATATAATAGCATACGTATGTGCATCGAATAGTATTACTTACAAATAATGTCGTAATGCTTACTTTAATTTTTGCAAAAAGATAATATCTATCTTAATATAGTGCTTTGAAGACTTAGTGCTAATTGTCAGTTTTTCCATCGTATGGATCGTTTTCTAAAATGCCGGATGTTTGTTCATTTGTTGAATGTAATGTTGTAACTTAGGTGCCGTCGTTAACTGTTTCGTTGATAAATTTAAAACGGAAGCAAGTGATGTCTGACTGAACAGGCAATAACACGACAACAAATCATTTGATTAGAATCAACCTTGCAAAAGCGGAAACGTATCTATTATGCAGTCTTTTAAATTGAAATTAATATAGATGAAGTAGTACAATTTAGCAGTTTATATCTGGATAAGTTGTTGGCTGGGACGATACACAATGTAAGACAAGTCATTGAACGCTTTTGTTGCTCGCACGTCTACAGCATAATATGCTGTGTGATCTTTGGATAATTCAACGTACAAAGAATATGCAATAATGATCACGCACACGCATTTCCTCCCGATTTTAGGCTGACTTCCACACTCCTTAATATTATATTTCTATCCGATACTATTCTTGTGAATTAAGTTTTTAAATTGCTCATCAACTAAATAAAAATTTGCACTTTCTAATCGAAGTTGATTTACATATTCCCTTTGACAAATGTTTCATATTCCATTCGCTCTAGCACGCTCTTCACCTCGCACTTCCTGAGCAAACTTTCATAACCTACACTAATTAGTGATTTGATATTAACCGTGTCGTTACTTTCCAAACAGTTGAATGCGACGATCGACGTTTTTTCATAATCAAGACGCTACGATCTTGTATCTTGTATCAATTTAATCCTTATCCTGGCGCCATAAAACAGTCCGCTGAATTTTCGTCTGATATATCTCTTAACCTTGGTCGATTCGTTTAAAATTTAGTGAAATGTTACATGGGTGTCAAACAGCTTGGATCCGAATCTGACGCCGAGTGACTCTGTGTCTGGTTCGGATCGAACCTGGTTGAAGATATCACTACCATCGCGTTCGGCTTGATAAGGGTTAACATAAATGTTATGATGGAAAATCAATACCTTGTTAAACCATGACTCCATCTGAGATCGTAGATCTGTCCACAATAGCACACATATAAGAAAAGGGTGAATATCTAGGCAAAACAAATGCCGTTTTTAATATTTTCAAAAATATTGTAGGTAATTGGCATATTTGCCCGATAAAAGCAAATGTTCCATTTCCAATGATACAGAGGCTTCTCGGACATCGCCTTGAACTCTGGATCAACGCTGTTTGCACAGGTAACCAGCACGACCGCAGGCTTGAACGACGAGATACATGTTAATACAGAAAGTTCCGTGTGTAAACAACGACATTATACTACAGTTCCTTGTGAAGCTAAATATAATGACACCATGACCAAGCGAAACGTTGCATGCCTGAGTTTACGTGTACTATTTATCTATGTAGCCAAAATGATGCAGTTCTTTTACATGACGTTTCGTCTGCATACTTATAGTTTGAAAAGTGCATGATAAAAGAAGAAATATCTTTGGATGTCGCTTAATACGGATCTTACATATGCATCCCGAATTGATAGGCTTATCCAGAAATGCATAATGTGGTTAAAATAATCAGCTTTATCGGTGTTTACTTGAATATCAAATTAAACAACTGGCCATCATACATCTATAAAACTTCAAAGTAAAAGTAAAAAGTTAGACTTTAAGATGGCAAACTGCATTATGTCAGTGCTTCGTATGATATGACCAAATGTCTTTAGAAACAATTATAGTACAGCGTAGTCAGAACTTGCACTAAAACTTAAAAAAGCAGGAAGTATTTCGATCGTTATTTCTCCAGAGGCATAACGATCGTCCTTGATATAAAGCAGGGACATAACTGTGTATTTTATATTGCATGGCAATAACCTAAGAAAATACACACTTGTCATTGAAAATGAATGTCTGAATTCTGTATGACAAAACCGTAACTTTACACAGCTAATGCAAATATTATTTGAAATCGTATGCGTGTTTATAGAGTATGCAATTTCTTAAATTTTAACTGTATTGATTACAACGTTGATGTTTACTCACGAACCGTGCAAGTAACGAAGCCAAAACGCAATTGACATTTGTCTCCTTTAAAGTACAATGGGGGAACGCTATTCTTAACCATCTAACACAATTTAAGCCATATAAAATGACACGTTAATCAGCGTATGATCTGACATTAACCCTAAGGCTGCTGTTCGCGACTAAGGTCATGATTCAAACAACTTGGATCAAGATCAGACGCCGTCTGATTTGGCTCCAAGCTATTTGACACTCAAACAATAGGTTCACTAAATTTTAATAAAATCGGACGATATTTAAAAAGGAAGCAGACGTCATTTTTAACAGACGTCAATTTTAGTAGCAGGCGAAGGGTTAAACTGGTTGGCATGCATTGTTATATAATATTGAATGATGTTATTTTAGCTCAAATATTCATAGAGTAGTGAGCGTATCCGGTCACCCTTTCGTCGGCGGCGTTAACATTGTTCTTTTTCTTCTTTTAGTAAAATCGTCAAAAATGACCAGACATTTGACAATGTTCCATATAACTTGCATTTCGTTAGAGTTGAAACGGTAAGCTATTCTTCAATGGCAGGAATAATATTTTCTTTTTCTTTTGCCTATATTTTCATATTTTTTGTCACCAGATTCTTTTTTAGCGTGTTGAGGAATGGGTTAACGGAGTCTTTCTAATATGTTAGATAATTTGCGCTGATCTTGTTCTCTTCCAGACATAATTTCCACTGTGCCAAATTGCGAATGATAAATAAGTGACAAGGTTTCATTCTTATATTGTCTGTCAGATAATATAACGTTGCGTATTATCTATCGGCTTTCCTATCGTATTTGTGCCAAACATCATTTATTCATATTTACCTTTAGATCGACCAAACCTCTTCTAAAATTATTTCTTTATCCTTCTAGAAACCAAATATCTACTAATGTCAATATTATAAATTTAATCAAAATGCTAGTATGTCTGACTCTTACAATCTGGAATTCGGTGTTTTCGAATACAGACTTTTAACTTAAGTGAACTCAAAAACAAAAACAGTCTTGAAATTTTGTAATTTCGGGTTTTGGATTTGGGTTATTTTAACTAATAAAATAAAATATACAGTCGAGCCTCGATTAGTCGAACTCGGATTACTCGAATTCCCGATAAGCCGAATTTATAAGCTGAACAAATATCACTTTTGCATTGCTTTCTGTACCCATATCCTTGTTTTTGGGGCCATTTTTACAAGTCAGTTTACCCGAAATGCGAATTTCATTCACACTTTGGATGATTCCGACTAGTAGAACAACTTCGAGTTATCAACGTTTGACTGTTTGTCCGACGGCTTGTTAGGTAGATAAAACTGGCGCAGATGCAGAATGGATATAGAATATAAATATTTGAGATTTTGTATAACCCGTAAAAGAGCTGGTTTATATGAAAACTCAGAGTTGACATCCTCTCTTAAAACATTTTCTTTATCCGAATGTTGCTCATACTGCATATCCAGAGCTTGTCTGTTAAAATCAATCATCTCTGTGTAATTTTTCTAATTACAATAAATGACCATTGGGTTCGAATTTGTGTCAATTACATAACTTCTTTTTAATGAAAATGAAAAAAATAACTCACCAAAATTGTCATCGTGTCAAACTATTTTTCCCAATAAATAACAATTAAAATGTTTTGTGTTGTCACACGGTTTTGTTTCAATGTTAGAACAAAAAAAATGTTTGAAACATTTAAATCCAAACAGTTGACAATATTTTCGTTTGACATAATCAGAAGACGTATTTATCATGATCTGCCAATGTCGTCTTTTTTGTGATGATTCCGTGGAAGGAATGCTTTTGTTTACTAATACTCTCTTTAGTCCACACAACGTTTAAATTTCAACGCAATCGAAACTACAAGTTACCAGCAAACCATGTTGTACACAAAACACATTTTTAAAGCGTCTGTGTTGGATGTTTGGACCTAATTTCCCAGACAACGATGCAAAAATGCGAGGCAAATGATTGCATGGAAGGCGCTCCATTTCGAAATACGGATCTTGCCTGTATAGGAGTAAACATATATTCAGTTTTCTTCTAAGGAATGTCATTTCAACTTGTGCACATCAAGATGTTTTGGTGGAAAAAGCGCCGACGTTTTATCATTTTATCTCACTTGATAATGTTTTGTTTCTTCTTCGTGATATCTTCATTTACATCAGTAACACCATAGAAACGATCAAAAGACAAAAGAACAGCTTTGTAGAAGAGACACTAACATTTATAATTAAGATTGTGATCAGCTGTTTCTCTTTAACTGCCGTCAAAATATTATTCTGCTAAATCAATGTCAGCTTGATTTTAAACCTCGTTTCATTCGCTTGAAGTTTGTTTAAACGTTTGCCTAGAAGTCAAACAGTTTGGATCCAGAACAGACACCGGGTAACTCGGCGTGTGATCTGGATCCAAGCTGGATGACTGTTTAACTATAGTCGCGATTGGCTGGATATTTGTCAAATTAGCATCACATTTTAATGTTTGAAGTTATGTCAGTGCATTTCGCTTAATCACTTATATAAATTTAGATTTCACTAGGTTCGAAGAAAGGAAGTTAAATATAAATAGTCTGGAATCGATATTAACCCTTGTAACACAAATCACGACCATAGTGATGTAGTCAATCAGCTTTGACCCGGATAAGACGCCGAGAAACTCGGCTTCTGATACGGATCTAAGCAGTTTAACACCCAGGCAACAGTTACACTAAATTACAAACGAATCGAACAAGGTTAATATATTAAGCAGACGAGAATACAACGGACTATTTTTTGGCAACATGATAAGGGTTAAAAGGCTGCTTATGCATGCCGTGTTTCACAGCGCCACGGGCTTAAACAGGGAAATGCGAATGCATGCCTTCATTATCCCTGTAATTAAAAGGAGAGGCAATGGACCTAAATATTCTTGCCAAACACGGATATAAAACGCAACTGATTAGCTCTTCATCAAGGATGAATGCAGTTATCGTAATCTTGATGGAATGCGATGTATATGACACTCAATAAGTGAATATTTACCGCGCAGTATGACAAAAATTACAATTATAGCCCTTACAGGATTTCGATAATGGGCACTGAGTCTTGAGACGTTCACACTATCGGGTCCTCTTGTTTGAGCCCTTTACTCCATAGATACAATACTTTAACACCTATATAATTTATTGAAACATTGTGTGAAATGGACCCTTTTTTACAACATTTTCAAAGCCATTTAAAATTGGCGTTTTCCGTTTTTCTAGATAATCTTTTTTTGTCATTATATACTTTCTTTTTGAATGAGTCAATCAAGATCATTTGGAGTTAAAGGTTAAGTTACACCCGTTCGTTGTCGCCTTGCTCATTTTCTAAACGTTTCGTTAACGGACCTCTCCGAACTTCTGTCGTTTTTCTTTAGCATGTTTACAATACCAGTAACGTTGTACAAAACGTTTGTAAAAATGAATACAAAACATTTCTTATAAGGTTCAGTCGCCTAGTTATTGTACGAATAGGTTTACAACGTTTGGGATTTGTCGCATGCGTCTGGAATGAATAGCGTCCCTCCGACCGGACATTTAAAGAGGCACGCGCATGATATACCAGGGGAAATGCACGAAGAAACTGGCTTTTAAGATTAATGGTAAGATCGGGAACCTTGTGAACTAGTCAACATGCATCACATACTTTGATATGTATCTTTTGTTTTGATTGACTTTAAATGAAGATAGTTTCACCTATTGAGATATAACATTTAAAAACAACGTTTTTACGATAAAGATTGATGCCGTGCCTCTATCGTTCAAACAGATATTCAAAATACGGTGTAAGTTGTCAATTCCAACATTTGCAATGATCGATCTCAATTTATGCGATGCTCAAACTATATTTTGTCTAAGGGTTTGTCACTTTTCGTAATTTCTCTTCCCTGACCTAAACTATGTATTATAATTCGTCAGACCAATTCTACAACTTGATAGTATATTTCCAAAACAGTGTTTCTGCAAACTGGCTATGTTAAAAGTAAGTTATCTACGCAATTTTGACCTTCAAATACGACTCATTACTACCGGACGAACTAAAACAATAGCTTCCGAATTTCGCATTGGAACAACCTAAATCCAGTAGTATCAATAAAATAATCACAAGATAATAACAGACAGATACTTAGTCTACAAACTACGAGTGTTTAAATTTTAAAAATTAACTGTTTTACATAGACTAGCCTGAAATAACTTTGTAAACAAGCGATTTCCAGGTCCAGGTTACACGTTTCAAATATACTGTCAAGGCGACATTAAACCCATCAAAACCAAAACAACGTTCCACCACCAACACTAAACAGATCAACATTCAACAGATCAAAGCTGAATTTAGAGGGACTGAAGTGCGAGCTGACATTAATATACGCTTCTTGCAATGCCAGAGTCTTCCGTTTTTCTCGCTTTGCGACTGGCATTATTCCATCAGCGATATGTAATTCCATTAAGTGTCATAAGTGTTCTGCGATGTCGGTATCCAGGTGGATATATTCAGCAGTTTTGAGCAATTACTCGATATTTCTGCCCGGTGTCGTCCCGGGGGGGCGCGCGGAAAGACGGTTATGACAGGTTTATTTGTGAACCCCAGCTGTTTTTCTGGATCAGAGGCATCCGCAATTTTCTGCCGATGGCCTAGCTTATTCCAATGCAATTATCATTCTTTCTTCTGACATATTGAATTACACTATGATATATAGCCGGTTTCGTTTTTAAAATATGTAAGTGCCATTTTTCAACGTGGAATGTACGTCCTTTAAGATCGACCGACGGTATTCTACAGTCATTTATCCCTTTACTCCTCAGACTTTTTTAAGAGGATCTGATAAAACATATGAAATTACCGACAAAAGAAAACTGCCAATTTTGAAGTGTATTGAAATCATTTTAGGAAATGAAGCATTTGCTCGTGGCGAGCAAATGCTTTAATTCCTACAATGTTGTCCATATCAATCAGTTACATAGGCGCTTAATGGCGCTTCAGTGGAGAAAAGTAATGATCAATTTGTGAGTTTCTCATTTTCCACTTAAAGTAAGAATTCGACAGCACGAATATCAACAACTGTGTTACAATAGAACGTGTAACCAGTAACTCCTTATGCTATTTTAGACTGAAGACTAAAGGGTTAGATAATATATGGTCGAAGTCGATCTAAGGACTTACATAAGTGGCATTTGTCAAAATACTCCACTTCATATTAATGTTCACTGCAATGTACTGAACAGACGTATGTGTCTTTTTGTGTAAAATGGCACTTACGTCATGTATGAACGACGTCAGCGATAAGTAATTCTATCTTTGAAGTTCACACCGTCAGTTTTCTTCTTAAACCTCGTATGTACCATTATGCTAAATAGCCACAGCGTCGAAACTTATCGTTGAAACGCACTTACCTGTCATTTTTTTGCAAATTGCATTTAGGTGACTTTATGAGTAAACGTCGGGGTTTTTCTTAAACCACGTATGTGCCCTTTTTGAAAAAAATGATCAAAGTTATCTCCGTTGAATTAAAGTTCGATAGCCAATGAAAATTTTCATTTTCAAAATTT
>JAULCE010061773.1:0-13243 GCA_032359355.1 Macoma nasuta | reverse complement strand
GAGTTACTCGGCGTCTGATCTAGATCCAAGCTGTTTGAATAATCACCTTAGTCGCGAACAGCAGGCTAAGGGTTAAACAAAGCTAAACAAATAACCATCACATAGGGTTTTGCAATGTGAATTTGAATAATTTCCGAAGTAATTTTAGTAGTTCGAATGTAATTCGAACCTCGAGTTATTCGAACTAATACAAAAGGTCCCTCGATTTTGACATAATCTGAACATATTATTATTCCGTATGATAAATCGAAATAAAATTTGCAGAAATTCAGTGTGCTCATTACTAGCTTTGTGTTGATGTTTATGTCCTAAAGGTCGTTAATGCAATGCTTTAACCGACTTCAAACAGGGCAAACGACCAGTCAGTTGTTTTATGTTCAAAATAGAGTCACCCATAACTTGGATATGATCAGGGAAGTAGATTAAGGCTAACATTGAACATAATACAGTTGTCTTGTTAATAGTGTGACTAATAATGACGATATATTTTCAAAAGTACTGACTTTTATGAGCTAAAACAGTGTAGATCCTGACCCAGTTTCCAAAATGACGGCTAATTTGGGGATACTTACACTTTTGGCGGTGCCTTGATGTAGAAAATTATCCAACATTGCTCATATTCAATACAACATTGCTCATATTCAATACAACATTGCTCATATTCAATCAAGTGCGGGACTTTGTAAATGACACTAACAAACTTTATAATCCCTGTTCTTAAATACTTACATGAAACTACGATTATCAACCGAATACACTTGAAATGGTAAAAGCCTCAATTTGTCGAATGTTGAAAATACAGCCAAAATAATATCTAGCGGCTACTCCAAAGGGAAGCTTAGGTAATCTTTATGACAGGCTTGGTTGTTCTGAGCAGTAGATGACATTGTATTTTTACACTCATTAGTCGTGAACGTTGTTGGTTTAACACGTTCACTGCCTTACCCCGAGTGTAGTTATATATTTAAACAGCTTTGATCCGAATGAGACGCCGAGTAACTCGGCTCTCATTCGGTTTCAAGCTGTTTGACACTCGGTCAATGGTTTTACAAAAGATCGAGGGAGTGTGTTAAGACGAAACCGGAAGTAGAGCAAGTATTGCGCATGTGCCCTACCTGCCTGGCAGTGAAGGGGTTAAATACGTATAACGGTGCTCATTAAATTTTCAAGTTTGTAAATCATTCCGTTGGAACATTACAATGCATTAATTCTAACCCTTTCCTCCGCAACCTAGTTTTAGACTTATCCACGAAAAAAGAATCGGCCAAAAAAGATTATAATTTAGGCAAAAGGAAGAGAAAATGTCATTTATGAATGAACAAATGTCATTCCTTTACTAATTATAATCGTCATTTACTAGAGAGGCGTCAAAAGGCATTTGTATGAAGTAAAGAGTTAAAATTTACCCAACAAATATATATCGAAAAAATAGTTGGCAGATAGACAGTGTTTCTATAACTGGTTTTCCATTTAATTTGTCCCTAGGGTTGTTAATGCTTTTACCGACTCCAAACGGGGCAAAAACTTGTCAATTATATTGCATTTGATTATGTCTAATAAAATCAAGACATGATCACCTTTATCTCCAACATAGAAAATGCGTAAGAAAACACGGTTGGGACTCTGTAAATCAAATTAACAAACGGTTAAATAACTTAGATAGAATCGCACTAATTGTAGTTTTATTGCCGAATTACAGACAACTTTAGCTGAACTTGATGCTCTATGGCTTCATTGCATATCAAGGTTTCTTCATAAGTCTTTTTAAATTTATTTCATCGACCCAGATCAGCTAGCGTTTAACCATATCGCTTTCAGATCAAAATGGTCTGATTTAGAACGCTTTTGTATTTGTTTTGAAATTCAGACTAAAATAGACATACTTGTTGACTCTTTTTAAGTAACAAATATTTGAAATAAATAAACCAATGTTAACATGTGTGAAACGCTCGTAAACCGGTGTTACGTAATTCTCGCGAGACCCGAGATTTGTAACTGCCGCAAACGCCTTTAATACCATCGACGTCGGATAATAAGTTCGAAATAACTAGCACCAGCTTAACCAAAAGTGTTGAAATTCATGATCTCGAAGGACCAGAAAGTATACTGAGAACACTGAGAATGAAGTATGGGGCGACGTTTTACGGTCGCCACAATGTAGTTAATATAGTTCAGATCATATGAAAGATCATATGAGAGCTGCAATACTTTCGACTTGCGTTAAGCTGCCACCTATCTCTAAGGCTGTCCATGTGGACAATTTTAATTGATCGAGGTTTTTTTTGGAGTATATTATTTGAAAAGTATTGACAATGATAAGTTGTAAACAGTGCATATCTTGACCTAGTCAAACGTGGCAGCTTATCTGAGCTTACACTGTTGAGGTTAGAAATCGTACATCATCGCACATAATCAATCAAGTGCAAGACTCGGTAAATGAAACTAAAACAGATAATAAATCTTGACGCAATATATTCAACACGCTTAAACATAAGAACTTTTATTGCCAAATCACACGCAACCATGCTGATGAACTTTTGCTTACACGCACTCATTACCATCAGAGGTAGATTTGTTTCCTGTAACTTATTGTAGTTGTACCAAGCAGTTGTAGTTTTAAGATTATCTATAGGCATTGAAATTGCTTGCAACAACGATGTAAAGCAACCTATTCTCAACATGTACAGGTAAGTTAATGAAAATCGTTAACAATTTATTCGTAATTTAAAACTCACATTTTTGTGCAATTATCTTTCAAATGGGGCATTAGCTTGTTTCTATTTTATTTCCTAACGTCTTGCTATTCCATTATAACATACAATTGTATTTTCAAAACCAAATTTAGTTCTGGAAGCATTACCTGATATATGATAAGATAGCACGTCTGAGCCAACTCAGAAAGTTTGACTTCTATTGCCCATTTACATATTGTTGAACTTTTCACTCAACAATTCAATATTTATTATGCAACTAGGCCTGCGGCCCATACACAAGTAATACACTCACAATTCAAAGTTCAATACCTATACATGTGTGTGAGGTATGTACAGCAAATCAAACATGTTTGTAGATACTGCAGATGTATAATAAATGTACATAATTCATCGCAAGAGAAGTGTGCTCAGAGATATACCATGTTGCATTGTTTAAAGACACCTTAACCAACGCCATGTTTTGTTTATAAAATGTATTTGTTTTACATCCACGCCAGGCTTTGTTGTGACGGACAAAGGCTAACTGGGATATAAATTCGTACAATAAAACAACATAACTTGTTAAAAAATGTAAAATTATTTAATCATTACCTACAGCAATTTATTGTTGACGGATTTTCGTCTTTTCTTTTAAAATATCTCTAGGCAAACCGTATTACTCTGAGTATTTGGCCTGCATGGCATAAGAACAACAGTGAAGTTGTGTTCTTATTGGCAGCAGTTTTATCGTGACACCAGTCACAATACTTGTTCGATATATGCATTTGAAAGAATGCCGTCTACATGTGAAACTGTACAGAACTGATAATAATATATCTTATCAGTTTGCCTTCAATTAATACCACTAGCAAACACACCACACCGATTGTTTCGGGCTTTTGTGCACTTTATTTGATTATCCAGGAAGACTCCTGGTTTGGATTAAAATTGCATTGTGCAGTTTACAAATAAGTGCATTTTCTTCCTACCATTTTACTCCATATGTTTTTTTTAGACGCATTCACATCACAGAATATAATGAATAGGAAGATTTACTAGGAGAAAGGAAAACGTGTTTGCTTATTTCCCAAAATGTTTTCAAGAGTCATATTCTACAAAGGTGACGAAAAGCGTATCGATATAGTAAATGGGTATTTATTATGCGAAGCCTAGAATAAACAGCAATTTTTTATTTGAATTTCTATGATATAATCCATATTCTTTGCCATTCTGATGAAAAGTGGTAATAAAAATTAAGAAATAGTTGAAACATGTTCAACATTATAGAACGGAAATATCTAAAAATAAGCGATAGACTATATCAATTTTAAATAAGCTGTATCATTTCCAACCGAAAGCGTTTTAAAAAATGTTAGCCTTAATTTGTCAAATGTTGAATTTTTGCGTATTGTCTGTGACACAGGCTTGGTTGATTTGAGTAGTAGAGGCCAAAGTATATTTGACATTTATAAGTCGTGAACGTTGTAGGTTTGAAATACTATATAACGAAGCTCACTTTTCTTTGTTAGTCATACCGCTGGAATAAAACAAAACATAACCAGCAGATTTGTTTTACGAGCAAATGATCCATATCCTACAATAATGTCAAAAGTAATCTGCTACAGAGGCGTTAAATCTATAAAGTTACGGATCAAATATACCCTGAATATATATCGAAGTGAAGTTGGCAGATAAATAGTGTTTTTATAGCCAGTTTTCTATTAAATTGTTCCCTTTGATTGTTAATGCATTCACGGACTCCAAACGGGGCAAAAAAACGTATCTATATTATACTTGATTTTGTAATAAATCCCAGGCACGGATATGTTCGCATTTACAACATAGAGAGCTAGATAGAAACCAAGGCTAACACTGAAAATGAAATCAACAAATAGTTAAATGTCTTTAATAGAAACAGGCACAAGGTATATACAGTTTTAAATGCCGAATTTCACGCAACATAGCTGAAAAAGCGATGCTTTATGGCATCCACTTTCTTGTTATGTGCGATATGTTAATCAATCGACTTTCCCTTATTCATTCGTTTCAAGGACAAGCGATCAAGGACGATTAATATCAGTCAGCGTTTGATCATACGTAATTACTCGAAGTTTAAATTCCGTATTGAATTCGTTTTTCGTTCAGATTTCAGTTTCACTATTTCGTTTTGCTACTATATATATAAGTAAGTGGTATGCGGCGCAGTCTATATTGAATTCGTTTTTCGTTCAGATTTCAGTTTCACCATTTCGTTTTGCTACTATATATATAAGTAAGTGCAATGCGGCGCAGTCTATACTGCTTATTAAGAAGGACGATAGTAGCAATTTTCGGAAGCCCACGTTTAACCTTGACGTTTGAAATGGTTCGACGGTCGGTACGATAATGTAAGTATAAGGCCAAATAAACGGACCACAATCGCTAGAACATTACCAGATTATTTAGAAAGTGCGAAAAACAATTACTAATTGTCGATGAAATGACAATCAATTAAATCCATAAAGAATTATTAATGGTAGGTTAAAGATTAACTGGAAATAGAAATAAATAACAAACAGCATACTGTATAGGCGAACTTGATCATGTTAATAGTTATAATGTTGAATGACTATCCTTAAAGCAGAAAACAAAACGTTCTAAGACAAACTTTGAAAATTTGACGAAACCCTTGTCCGATTTTTTTCTTATAAGCTTCAATGAATATAAATATCAAAGTTTGTGTGTGGTTACATTTTAACCTTGCGGAGTGTTTTATGTAATTGTATGCACTCGTTATTCAGTAGACTCATATTGCTCTCCTACAGTCGCACATATTGATATTTTCATACACATCTAATTTCCTGTACCACTTTTAGACAATATCATTGCATAAAATTATCATAAAGATCAGAAGCGTGGTGCAGTTTAATCGAGTTTATCTTCTGTGTACGTCTCATAATATTATCATTGAAAAATTCTGGATGGCTAGTAGAACGTTCTTCTGTGAAATAATGAAGTACAGCATGTTATGTAAATCATTTAAAACATGCAACAAGGATATGCCACGATATTTCTTTTTAGAACCTGATTCTTTAAATGGACTGCTTAATACTCAAAGAGAATTCATAAAAGGATATACTTTATAGTCCGGGAATTTGAATAAACTACATTTCAAAATGTCATTCATTTCTTACCAAATCCCATTTAGATCAATCATAACGATTTGACATGCATTTCTGATACACGATCACATGATTGGTATCGTTTGTTTCATGTGATACATTAATATGATTTTACTTGACAAGCTCTGCACAAAAAGCAATTTATTGAAGATGTGAAATGTAGAAGAGCAAAGCAGAGTTGCTAGTGAAATTGGTTCAATTATAAGCTTTCTGGTCAAGCAGCAAAATATAAGCCCGATACAAATTGGAGTGCACGTTAAGTTATAGATACAAGTATTTCACAACAGGTTCTTATAAAATATAAAGATATTTACCAGAACCAGACTAATTGCGAAATCTCCAAAGCCGTGTTTTTTCGTAATTGTTGGCGGACACGTTTCAGTTGTTTGTTTTTTGGATTTAAAAAAGCCTTTTGATTCAGTAACCAAGTTTGTTTTTATATATTATTAATTATGCAATACGTTATACAAAAGAAGGTTATTTTTTGTGAACATATTTAAAAATTTACCCCACATAAAAGTCTACACTGTGTTCAGTGATGAATAGCAAAAAGATATTGACTCTGACTGCTGTCAAATCAGACGCTGCATTTGAAACACGATCACTGATTTAAAATAATTAAACTTCTTAAATACTTCTTTTTACAGAAAGACAAAAATACATGGATGACTTTGAGCTTTTAAATGAATGAAATTGAAGCAACTATACCTCTGTAGATTTTATCTGTTGTTTTACTCAAGACAACTTAGATTCTATGTTTTTTTACTTTGTTTTGTTTATTGATATTTTGGTTTCAGTTTGGTTTATGCTCTCAAAGTACGGTTGAGCAGTACAATATGTTTATTTAACTCTTTCAGCATCATTGATTCCAGAACGCACCATAGCAAAAAATGTAGCTCAAGATCAAACGCCGCTTAAAGAGGCCCTCCGCTGCTGGTCTGGAACTTAATGGTTGGCTTCGAAATGAAGCCCTTCTTAAAACATGTATTATTAAAATAATACATATGTCATAATAATCCGTAATATGATTCAGCGCCGTCTTCTATAAACACTTCTGATTGAGCATAAGAGGGCTATAATATCCATTTGCCTACCGCAATGACTGATATTTATTGACATGTGAATAATTCATATAATATGGAACGTTTTAGCATACATGGTACTTTCCTCGTTAGACAAAATGGCAACCGCAGGTCGGAATCATTAAGTTGGTCTTATCAATTCTATCATACCACTGTTTTCGTTAAAGAACTTACAATATAAATGTCATTTTCGAATAATAAAACAAGTGTTCTTTTAACAAGACAGTGGTTATGCGGCTATACCGCGGGATCTAAACCACTAAGGACACCAAAGTAGATCGTGCTTTATGTGCAATTTCAAATAAATAATGCAGTCCTAGATCGGGAACTTCGTCAAGGACTTCTCTTTTTGAAACATAATTGTTTACCTAAATTTTTTCTCTGCCAGTTTTGACAACTATTTACTTTATTAACCGTGACGATTTTTAGTAGATAACACAGTGTATTATTTGCACGTTTCAACCATATGATCTGCAGTTTTTTTTAAAAGTAACACTAAATGGTCAGTTATGATATTTACATATTTCAGGTAATAAAGTTATTAATTGGAAAGAATACATTTAGGTATCTGATAAACTCTTTGTATAACCCCGGTTTCCTAGTTGCAAAAGGTGAAGACCCGGAGTAGCCACCGCGTCTGATCAATGGCTACATTCTTTTACACTCATCTAAATTAAGAATGTTTCATTTAATTCAAGTTATATCAGTATAAATCTTCATCAGATGCTGGTTTAACAATGTGATGGCGTATCTTGGAATATGCTGTTTGCACCTCAATAAAGCATGTCGTTGCAGTATGTGTCACATATATTAACATATCTCGAATTACGATGAGGAATATTTCTTCCGAATATCAGTTTAGAATCCCAGCATATTGAGGTCAATTCACCACAAAGACACAACTAGAAATGCCTAAATTAATTGATATCGTCTAGCCTCTAGTCAGTTTTATGTTTTAGCTGTCAAATAAATAAAGAAGAATCGTAGATAGCGTCAGATATTTCGAGAGAACATATTTGTATTTGCTATTTAATAAAGATTTAGTGAAAAAGCCATATATGCATGTGCGTATGTAATAAGAATTTTTAGAATGTTTGAAATATACATATCTGTAAAAACAATGAAGGTGCACTTAGATTTGTTAAAAAGTTATTCCGCTAAAATTATATTCTTAAAACTGCGATGTCTTCAAACATTCCGATTTCCTTTTTATAATTATACAACATTTAGGCACATTCCTACCTGCTTCTGAGATATCTGCGTTTGCTTTTATATATATAATTCATCCTTAAGAACAGCAAAAAGGAATAATACAATACCGCTGGTTGCAAATTTGTGTATGACTCTGGTTAATTTTTGGTATCTGGACTTTTATTTTTAGCTAATGGCATACTTTATAGTTTTCATGCCCTATGTCTTAACTTCGGACACGTCCCACTGTCCCTAAGATCTCGTTTATCTTAAATATTAAAACTTTGGACTTTCTATTCAAATTTATTGCCACTCTACTGGAATTTTGACACACAGTGAATAATCAAATTCTGGTTCGAAGCTTATTGAGAGTGGGAACTGACCTTGCGTTTTTTTGAGACCATACACACATCCTCTATAAAAAGATCGCCAGCGGTTTACAACATCATCGATTATGTGCAGAGTTAATCCGATAAAACTCTGCTAGACAGCGTTAATTAGACAATATCTACGAGCAATGAAAAACGTAGGTTAAAGGTAATAAATCTATATTGACAACAGATAAATGATCAAACTTGACTCTTGACGGTTTTGTTAGTTAAAGCTGTATTTTAATTACGTCATTGACCTGTAACAGTAGTATTGGACAGTTCGAAGAACTTCCACCGATCTTTGTTTATATTATTTATGTCATTAACACAACTGAGGCATCTAAAGTCGGAGCCAATCACATTGGCAAACCATTTATCCGGGGTACTTTCAATTATATTTATCTGCATGTATTTGCTAAATCAAAAATAAAGATGACACACCACTATTGCTGTTTACATAAAAAGTTTATTGACAACAGTGTTGTTTGGAAAGAGCGGTTATTGGATTTGCAAGCAATTAAAAAATTATCAGGGCGACAACAATACGACATTTGTAGTTTTATGTGATATGATTTTGAAAGCAAATCATAAAAAAAATAATTCGCTCACGCAGTGTGAACTAACTTGCAATACAATTTAAGACGAAATACGTAGTTAAAATTTTGAGATTATAAATATTCAGATTGCAAAGGTAAGTAAAAAATGTGTTCACGTATAAATATCATTGCAAAAGGTTACTCTTTTTCTCATTTTCCCGCATACCTGACGTTTCATTCAGTAAACAAAATAGTTAAAATGTGCTCATGCTATAAGGTGTTGGGTATTTTCGTACTAGCTTTATGTAAAATAAAATGCGCGCATATCGACCTTTTTTGTCTTTTAAAGAAAAAACCTATCTTTTCAGGGCTGTTTTTTTGCACTGCTTCACAATGTTATCTTCTAGTCCGTAGGCGACTACAGTCTTAAAAACATTCATCCTATCCTTTGTAATTAAAGACTTCAATAAACACAATGATACTGTTTGTCTGATGGTCTTTTTTGTAAACGATTTCTACTAACAGTCAAAAGACAAGACTTAATGAAGCATCATTGTCGGTGAGCTTTACTTTATTGATAAAGTGCACGTGATTGTCATGGTACAAATACAAGTTTTCCTGTAAATAAAGTTTGTACCAAAATTTATATTTTGAAATGGTCTTTAAATTATCTTCTTTTTGACAAGAATACATGATTAAAACTAATTTCCGTTGAATTTTCTACTTTGCGCTAATTTTCAGCTCGAAGTTATCCCGGAGAATTTGAGAAATGTTACAAGCAATAAGATTTGCCGCTCGTTTTCTCATTCAATGATTTGTGTAAGAAAAATCAAAGATTACCTACTGTCAGTTTTTTCAGCTATAAAAGAAAAAGAAAAACAATAGCCAGGGTCTCTGTATGTTCTCATTTACAAACATTTTAAAGACAAAATAAAATTTCCACATTGTCTCAACTGAACTCCCCATTTACATAGCATTGTAGGTTAACCAAAGGTCTCTTTTCATGTCTGTCTAATTTGAATTGTTAGGTTAAGAATCGTTTCAACATATCTATCGCATATAGAGTTCATTCAAAATTGATAAACTTTGTATTCCATATGTAATCTTTACACGTCTGGCTTTGTTTAACAAATTTTAGAAGTGCATATCAAAGTCACTTACTGTAGTTTATGAGTACTTACTACACCAATGTTTAAATTTAAAAGCCAGCTGATATTCGATTTAAGTAACAGCATTGCTATAAAGCGACATTTAATACGTGATTCAAATGTCCCATCGATCGAATAGTCATTTCAATGCAGGAATGCTCCGAAGTTTCCGCACTTGCAGTCAGCCTATTATGTTCTTGGATTGACAGTGGTTGTTGACAAACAGTGGTCGCTGTCACATGCAAGTATGGTTACGAAACAACGTAAAAAGTACTTGTTAAGCAAACCGGTCTAAGAAGTTTTCAATCGATCGCTGACAGGGTGCAATCAAAATAACATTCAGTTTGCGATTGATAAAGAAGCAGAATAATTCTATTGACGGCGCATCCTTATTCAGGACGAAAGAAAAGCCAGAGGTTATTTGAATTTAATTCTAACTTTGGGTTTTTCGAACTCATAAAATTAGTCTCCCCAACATCACAAAGGTCGGCAGTTCTTTTCAATTATCTGAAAAGTTATGGCACAATTATGAGACAATTTAATCATTATAGCTCCGTATGATAAATTGAAATAGAAATGGCAGATACATAATGTGCCCATAACTAGTTTTGCATTGAATATGTCCCAAGGGTTGTTAATGCTTTAACCGACCTCAAGCAGGACAACAACTTGTTAGTTGTTTTATATTAGATTATGTCCGGAAAACCCAGACATCCTATATTGAATATACCTATAACATTTGGAAAAGTATATATGAGCAGGAAAGTAGACTAAGTCTAAACTGTTAGATCTGAAATCAGTTGTCATGATGAGAATAATACATATTATACAAACCTTTTATTTTCAAAAGTATTGACTTTGGTGAGTTGCAAATAGTGTATATCAAAACCCAGTGTGCAATGTGGCGGCTGATCTGGGGCTACACATTTGGCAGGACTTTGAGGTTCAAACAAGTGTGATCCTCTGTAAATGAAACTACAATCGAATTAGAATCCATTAATAGAAGCATACACACCAGGTAGTTGTATTGCAAAATCACACGCAACTTAGCTGGAGAGGTGTTGCTTCCATGTACTTAATACTTTCAGAGGTAGATCCTGTCGTTTATCCATTGCAGTTCTACCAATCAGTGGTCGAATTAACATTGATCATACACAGTGACGTTGCAATAAAGGCAGAGAAATGTAAAATAAATGTGTATCAACCTGGTACAGGTTTGATTTTGTCGTATAAAGAAGTTATCCGACACTGTTATCATAATGAAATAGAAAGCTACATGTACAAGATATAAAGCTCAGCTTAGTATATTTGTGCAATTCTCTTTCAAATGTCTCTTACTTATTCCAGTGCTTTTGCATATTTTGACGTCTACATTAATTGCTACTTAAAGGTACAACAGTTGGCTATTCTTTTAAAACATATTATTATCTTTTCAAAACCAATTTAATTTAATATGCGTAACCTTTAATATGATTGAAGTGCACGTCTGAGCTAGCTAGATAAGTTCGGATTTATTTCCCAATTACATACAGTATTTATTTCTGATGCAAGCATCAAGAACGACGCCATATTTGTTTAAGATAAATATAATTTTTAGAAAATGACTTCGGGCACCAGGTAATTTTTAATATCAAACACAAATTAATAGCAAGAAATACTAATTACTTAATATACCTGTAACATAATTTGCAGTGAGTGTTTACTCAAAACTGCATCTATTGTTACTGAAAATACTATGTCTGTGTACATTGATTCATTGCTGTTGGCATTCCAGAAATGATTTTTCCACATAAATCAGAAATGCTAGTAAATGTTCACATGTTTACTTTTACTTAGAGTATGTCTATTAGAATAATAGTCCCTCAAAAAACAAATATGATCGTTTTAGGTATAACACAGAAACTATTTAAGTTATATAATTGCATTGTTTGTCGGGTCCCGGATCCCGGCATTTTTCCCTACCTCCAAGCCGTTAATCTTTTTATTATTAGTCCCCCTTCCATCAGCGCACGCT
The DNA here is from genome assembly GCA_032359355.1 of Macoma nasuta. Classification (NCBI taxonomy): domain Eukaryota; kingdom Metazoa; phylum Mollusca; class Bivalvia; order Cardiida; family Tellinidae; genus Macoma; species Macoma nasuta. The sequence goes on along the minus strand of JAULCE010061773.1, from coordinate 1,047 downwards.
TTTAGTACCCTTTTTAAAGATACTTTTTTTCCATTTAGCGCATGCTATTTGTATCAAGCTAGTCTATAGATATGTTTTCTTTTCTTTGAATAAATTAAATAAATCATTACTTTATCGCTTCCCGAATCCCGACTTTTCCCACTCACGTTATATAGCCACGTTCGGGGTTTTGTCTCCCATTCATTGTCTTTGCGTCCCGGTTCCCGGATCTCCATTACAGTCTTTTTTTTCCCTCACCTTATTATTCGGACCGTTTTTTTGTAACCTTTTTATGAAAGTGTTTTCATGAATGTTATTCTACAATTCGATAAATATAGTTTGAAAAGGCCGTATTTAATATGTAAGGTATGTTATTATTTCTTAAAACCATGACCACCCCTCAAGTCGTTGAAGGGTTTTGATGATTTCCCTCATAGTCTTCGCCGTAAATATACAAGTTCCTGAACCAATCTTATTATTGACTGCCCCCTGTGTGCTAATCATAAATACAAACCATACTCGACGCCACTTCCTGGCGGCATCGTATTATAAGACGTTTAAGTCAACACGTATTTTTGTAACCTTTTTTCCTTTATTTATGGGTTATTTATTGTTGAAGATTTGTTTCTGTTTCTTTTAATATGTCTCAAATGCAAACAGTAATGCCTTAAATATTTGGCCAGCACAACATGGTTAAATCAAAGTGCTGAAAAGCACTGTAGGCCTGGGGCTTGAATTTGATAGTTTTAGTGCATGGCTTTAGTAGATTATGCAATATATTTGCATGCATACATATAAAATCCAAAGACCCTAATGATCTGATAAACTTCATTTTGAAAATTATTGTAATGTATCACAAATTCACAGTGCACCTTCACAGTAAGGAGCTTATAATGTGAATGCGCAAAATTCCTAATTCATTTTTCACCGTCTTGTACAAAATACTCAGATGTTCCCTGCCAAAGATATAAAGGAGAAGGTAAAGCTCATATCACTGTGTTATTAACCCTTATACTGCTAAGCGCGACCACAAATATAATGTTCTGACAAACCGCTTTAATCAAGATC
>JAULCE010061662.1:2530-13243 GCA_032359355.1 Macoma nasuta | reverse complement strand
GAACCCTACTTTGAGGAAATGTGTAGTCTATATCAGTGGGTTTAAAATCAATTGAAGGCAGAAACTACAGAGACAATGCATGCTGGTGTTAATGAAATTAAAGCAAAACATGTTTGAAATCGACTGATAAGATTCGAAGAGAACACTCTTTATTTATTGTAAAGGGAGGTAATCTGAAAGTTGTCACATTTCAAACAAATAGTTCAAAGCCTGTAGACCACGGAAGGTATTGAAAAAGTGGATTTTTGCTAAAAACATGATTGTAATCCACTGTATTTAATTATTATGTCAATCTTTGTTGAACGTTTTGAGAACCACAGGTAACGTCAGTTTTCAGAAAAAGGTCGATAACCCAGTCATGAAAGAATATTTTGTGGGAAGCTTGCTTAATCAAATATGTCAAAACATATTCTTTAAGAAACTGGTATACACCTTCAAGCAATATTTCAAATTTACAATAGTTGCGTTTCTTTTTTCTTTGAGTATATTTGATATATTGGCTGTGGAGAGTGAAATCAACGACGGCGATAGAGACGTGTACATTTCGACTTTCGATACCAACAATTACGGCTATGAAACACCACAGGGAGAATCAAGCGTCAACGCTGACGTCATAATTGACGTGAACGTTACTGAAGATATTAACGACGACAAGTGTATTTCAACCTGTGAACAGAGTGACGCCAATGGCATTCATAACTGTAATGCGAGCAGTGTCGATGGTGACGTCGATTCTGACGTAAGTGAAAGGGGCGACGTTCGCAACGTTAGTGAAATGGAGGACTCTGTGTCCACCAACGAAGACCACTGTGCGCCAAATGTCTGCCATACAGATGCGTGCATGTCAGACGACGGGAGCTGTTACGACGTCAGTTATAAAAGCAGTCATGACGGGAACGGAAGTGACGTCAGTGTGGCATGTGATGCCTATCATTCCAAAAACAGTAGTGACGGAAGTATATCCAGTGATTATCAAACAGTCGATGAAAGTGACGGTTACTCGAGCGAATCGGCAGTTCGCACACAGGCTGAAGACAACGATGATTCTGATGACGTCATCGTGATTTCCAGCGGCGAGGACGAGACGTCATTAGAAAGACGAATACATCGAACCGAGGTCAAGGTGTGTACACAAACATTGTGCCGTTATAAGACGTATCACGGTGAAAGGTTGCTGAACTGTACTTATACTATTGAAAAGGACTTTCATGTTTACACTATGAAAAATTAGCTTCCATTTTGCATATTCTCATTTGTTTTGCACTTGCTTGTTTTCAATCTTCCTGTGGGGAATGTCGCGAAGATCGCGAAAGAGGTGTTTAAATGTTTTCTTTATTGCCCTGATATATTTTTAATAGTTATGCAGCATGATAAAGTAGGCGTCGTTTTACTCCGGTATTTCGACAAATAGCGGTTTAAATTGCATTTTAACATGTATTATCAATGCCATTACGTAAAGAAGTAGTTCAGTGTAGATTCAATCCGTCATAGCGTTACGTTGCTCCGTGGGTTACGTAACGCCACGCCGGTAGTTACATAATTGACATATGACACCTTTTATGTACATGCTCCGTTAAACGTGCTTCACGAGATACAATGCAAGTTTTATGTTTCACGTGCATCACGTACTGTTAACGCGGCAAATCTTACAAACGTATATAAACGGCCAACATTTGGTCATCTGGGGTTCTTTTTCTATTTCGGATTGGTAGAAGCGTGACACATTTGTGAAGTTGTAAAGGATATTATTACTAAAAGTTGTGCATAAAACTGAAAAGGATTCTTGTGGCTGGAACTTGGGGGCATTTAACGAAGCTCCACCACAGGTAGAGATAGATACATGGTCTTGTCAACTATTGGTGAATAGTGCACTGTAAAACTTCAGTGGTAATCAGTTACGTGTAACTTCTTAACAAGTCAAACAATCGGACTGTTATCGTGTTGAGAGTAAGGTTAACACCACTTTAAATGACAAAAGCGGTGATGTTAGTGACAATGATTACGCTGAAGTAAGCGTCACTTCCACAAAAATACCAAACATTCCAACTGAACTCAGTACCCCACTTTAAACAGTAATGATCACCTACCACTTCCTGAGGATAATACTCGAACTGAAACACCATGTTGTATTCATGTTGTATTCAGTCCAGACCAAAAAGAATGCGAAAGATGCCACAGTATACCAAAGTACACAATTACACATTATTGTCAAGTCTATAGAATTGTAACGCTGTCGAATAGATCAAATAATATATTTATTCTTCAGCGCTTAGCTCTATAGTTGTATAAAAATATCTTACTGATTATGTAGAAGTTTATTCGGACCGGTGGAATTGGGGGTCTACATTTGACCGAGGAAATGCACATCATTTTTGATAGAGTGACAGAGAAGACGAGACGCTGCGCCACTACGTGGCCTATATCAGATATAGATATAGTTAGTTAGTTAGCGGTTACTTCCCTTGTTCTGTTCCGGGTTCCTTCCAGCAGGATAACATTTTAAATGGGAATAAAATTCCAACAAAGGTTATTTGTCTGTTTGTGCGGTTGGCGTCTGTTTCCCCTTTTCAGTAAAGAGACATTGGCAAACATCGTAGACCTACATCAGGGGACTACGATCGGTTAAAGAGTTCTGATTTACTGTTATTTTTTCTGTTCAGCAGGGAATTAAACATGTGCCCTGAGATTCTCAGGGCCTCTCTTGAAATGCGTGGCTGTCTAGCTACTAAAAACTTGAGTTCCCCAACTAGGGGCGGGGGTGTCATAAATAGGCCCATACAAATGTCTTTAAATAAAGAGTTATAATCATTCGATACAGTTGTGTGATCATAGAATGTGATAATATGATTCTGATTTTCATTTTCAAGAGAATTAACTTTTGAAATTAACAGGAAAATGACAATTCGAACAACAGTTAAGCATGCGAGAGTTTGAACAGACGACAACTTTTGGGCAAAACAGTTCAATTGTATGAAGCAGTTACGTCTTGGCAAAACCATGATTCTTCCACAATCTGCACGTGCAATATGCTGCTACTTTTAGCGTATTTGCAAGTTACTACAGACGAACCACAATCAGTTGGCGTTGCTTACAAAATATCAAAACTAACGGTTATTCATATTTTGAGGGTCGTAGGTTCGAATCCCGCGAGGTACCCTCTTTTCTATTTCTTTTTCTTTTCGTTCTTTTCTCTATTTTCTAACAAAATATGTGTGATATACCCATCAAATTCATATGCATTACAAAATTATTTTAGATAAACTATTCAATAAAAAAAAGATATGAAAATAAACTCTACACATGTACACGCTCCAATACCTGCAAGAGGCGGTAGTTCTATCTGTGCATTATGTTTGATACGTTTGTCAGTCGAATTACGAACATGGAGGGCAGCAAACATAAGATAATCTCCGTGTTCTCCAACTCTCAACTGCTACAAATCTTGCGCAACGTCATCAGCTTCTGCAAAGACGAGGCAACGTCCAAGAGTCGGGCGGTTTCTTTTACCAGGTGGCTGGAGAGGGCAGCAGCTTGCACCGGCATCAGTAAACGGACGGTTAAAATTGTGAATGGCAAAGTCGGAAACGATACAGGTTACGAAGAAAAAGAAAGGATAGGATGGTCGTTAACAATTTCGACTTTGGGGTTATTCGGCGAACTATCGAGCAAATGTACCAAGCCAAGGTTTTGCCAACAGTCCAGAGAATACAGACAGAATTAAAGAAATCGATCAACTTTAGGGGACACAGGGAAATGCTCAAGAAAATTCTGCGGAATATTGAATTTACCTTGAGAAAATGCGAATCAAATCGAAAGCTTCTGATGGAGAGAAATGATGTTGTACTGCTGAGAATCAAGTACTTGCGCGACAAAAGAAGCTGCGTGAAGCTGGGCATCCTATTGTCTACATGGACGAGACATGTGAATTCTTCACACATAGTTCCCAAATGCTGGCAGATTGATGGCCTTGGTCTCCATGTTCCTTCCGTAAAGGGTGAAAGAATGATCATCGTGAACGCAGGGTCGGAGAAAGGTTTCATACCCAACGCTTCTTTGGCATTCAAGACGGGTAACAGCACCGGTGACAATCATTCCGAAATGAACAGTACCAACTATCAGAAAAGGCTGACCGAAAAATTAGTTACAAATCTCGAGCCCAACACGGTGCTTGGTATAGACGATGCTCCATATCACAACGTGCAGGAAGAGAAATGACCAAATTCGTCCACTAAAAATGCTGACCTTCAAGAATGGCTCACAAAGCAAGGAGTCTCCTTCGACCCGGCCACAACTTTTGCAGCTTTGTAAAGAGCAAACTGTCGCGCCGAAATTTCGGATCGACGCCATTATGAGGCATCATGGACACCTAGTTCTTCGCCTTCCCCCATACCATGCAGACCTCAATCCGATTGAACTCATCTTGGCCGAGTTGAAAAATCACGTTGCAAAGAACAATCTGAGGTTTAGGTACATGGGTATTTTATCTAATGGGGACGTCAATGACGTTACGTTTTCGCAAATTAGATTGAATTAAATTTAACTTCAAATGCTGAATTTTAGTCAATATTATAAATATAATTAATAAACTTCTTTTTACATGTTTTTTCTACACAGTTTACGAGGAAAAACTGAATTCTGAGATTTTTCATAATTAATTTAAAGATTAAATATCAAATATTATGTTACTTGGATTCTGGAGGTTATATTCTTGTTTCAGACTGGCTGACGTGAAATGCTTGGTCAACACAAAAAAGACATCTTTTTCTGCAACGGTGTGGTCGAAATGTGTAGACAAAGTAAAGACTATCGAAGATCAATATTGTAAAGCTGACATTGCCGTAAACAGGAGATCGACAAGGTAATGATCAACCTTGAATACTCCTCCGAAGATGAGGATACAGACACTTGTGACGAGTACATGAACACTTCTACCGTTACCGGGTCAGACACCGCAGAGTCTGTGGATACTTCGACGGACACTGCAGACAAGATGTTTACCGTTGTTCAGTTGCACTGATGTCGCGTGGATTTGTTACTTTTGTATACATGTATTGTTGAAAATATATTAATAAAAAAAATGAAAAGACCAGATAAAACAGAAAATTACAAAAAAAAAATGAAATAAATACGATAACATGGTACAAACCTTCTTCTCACTGCAATTACACTATAAAACAAACAAAGAGTATTTTAAATATTATTAAAAAAGGATGAGTTACAATAAAAATTAAATGCCCCTTGTGGGATTCGATACCGGGACATCGGATTTCTAATCCTCAGACACAACCACTACACTATTGTGCCAACATTTCTCCTTATTCATAAATAGTAACAAGTCTGTACATCACTGGCCTTTGGTTTGTTGACAATACCTGTATTTTGTAAACAACGCCAACTGATTGTGGTTCGCCTGTACATATTAGTCAGGCAAGGATGTTTAGTTTATATATGCGCATTTGGAAAGAGGTATGTAAACATGTATTATGTTTTCTATCATTACATTCAGCCAAACATAAATCATTTATAGTCTAACTTCCTTTTATCTTTTAGATTACGTATAAAATTTAATCATTTCTATATGTGACTATACAAAATCACACGACGGTGGTTCTTCAAATTGATGCTACTGCCTGTAGCGATGTGTCCATGCACTTAACATAGCTTCAATATAGTTGGTACACACATAAAGTCCAGAACCATCAGCACATACACTCACGGATGTCAACAAGCGCTCACCATATTCAGACACGTAGTAAATTACAGACATTCGTTTAATCTGTAAAATAAAGAGAACTGTAACGCATATCAACAATAGGGTGGGTTGGTAAATCTTGTTACTCGTAGACTCGTAGCCTGCATAACCTCGAATGGTAACATTCAGTACACTCTCACGTATGTACCTACACAGTGAACGATCGAGTGAACACACTCTGACCACTGGACACAAGTGTGTACAGTAGACTCTCTACAGACCAACTTTAAATGTGTCTATGTTTCTATCGTTACATTCAGCCAAACATAAATCATTTATAGTCTAACTTCCTTTTTATCTATTAGAAATAGTAAAATACAACAAACACTTGTATAGGAGTGGCGATGCAGACTACGTATCGACCGAAAAAGAGCGGGTCACTTTACTGATTATATATCTGCTAAGCAAATGCACACGTTGCTTCATCTTAGCCTTTCCCCACTGATATCCCTTAAGGAATTTATTAATTATAACATATACAACAGTTGAACGTAAAGAAGAATAAGATATATATACAATAAAGCATGCACTACTTCTTGTCACTAGCCACAACATATTATGTTGTTGGGCGTTGTGAATAAAGCAGAAAAGTAACATAATTACGTAACGCATTGAATGCCTAAAATAATGGCTTATCCATTTAACAGAGGCCGATGTAACGACCAGGCAATTTCTACCCAATAAGGTAGACCCCATGCGTCCACTAAAAAGTAATCATACATAAGTAACGAAAACAATATATTCACGTTATACTGTCGAAACGTGTAAAAATGAAAATACATGCTTATATGCACTTTAATTATATTCCACGATTTCGGAGAGATTTACATTCGATCTCATGACCTTAAGCATATATTGCTTTTACTTATCCGACTTGCATATATGCCGTGCGTTTTGAACCACCTATCACATTTTGCAGCAACAGTCGCGTACCCAGACCTCTAGAAATGAAATTCATACAATACTTTGCTTAGGCAAATTTAAGACGAAAGTATCCGCCTAAAATATCAAATACAATAGCACTTGATTCTGATTTAAAGAAATATTTTTTTTCCCATGCCCGAAACATTAAAGCCATTATTAAATAAGAAAATGCAGTTGATTTCAATTCGTGTTTACACAATTTTACGATATAACTTCAACGAAACCTCGTTTAACTCGTTCACTCGACGCCTTAAATGTTTGTGAAAACATTTTAAATCTGGATGAACTGGAATCGAGTATATATTTCGTAGTGAATAGACATCTGAAACATGCATATAAATATGTTTGTAATATTAGCGAATCATACAGAAAAATACCTATAATTCCCACAATAATGCCCGTACACAGCGTCGTCTTCGTTCCGAGAACAATCATCGCATTCCGCGATACAACTCGCATTCCGAGAGGCAACAACATCGCATTCCGCGATACAACTCTCATTCCGAGAGACAATAACATCGCATTCTGCGATTCAACTCTCATTCCGAGAGGCAAATTAATCGCATTCCACGATACAACTTTCCTTCCGAGAGGCAAATACATCACATTCCGCGATTCAAAACTCTTCCCGAGAGGCAAATACAACAATTTAGGATAAAATATATTCTCATTCCGAGAATACATCTGTTTCCAGTGAGATAATGACAATCTGGTACAAAAAATAAACACCTTAAACTTACTATGAACAATGCTGGAATAAAAAAAACACATTTGTGCTTTACAAACTATAAACTGACTAAATATATTGTATTTTTGTTCATCAGCATCCTGTCCTTAACAGGTCTTATTTATACAATGCAACATCTAATTATGATGTGGATGGCACTGTCCGATACATACTCAGGCTCATTAGTGCAGCACGAACCTGTTGGAAACAGGGCAAACTCTATATATGATGTTAATAGCGCAATCTCAAACCAGACATTTTCTTAAAATCATTAATACGGCACCATATTGTGAGGTACACGCCATAATCTAGGTATGATATAGATAGCTCAATCTCAGATAAAACGTTTTCTCAAAAACAGGCTATAATCAATACAGGATAAAGATGACAATCTCAGATCAGACAATCTCAAGCTTATTAGCAAGACACAATCATGATAAGATTAGGGCATATTCTATATACACCTGTATAATATAGATGACTCAAAACACAAAACAGAAACATTCTCAATCTTTAAAGTACACCATTCTATTAAGAACAAAGCATAATCTATATAGGCTATAGATAGTATAACATCAGGCCAAACACTTGAAAATTTATTGACACACAATTCTGTTAACAGAGCATAATCTATATTGGATATAGATGACACAATCCTCAGACCAAGCAGCTTCTCAATCGTATTGATACAACGCCATGATATCAGGAACAGGTCATTATTTTTATAGGATTTAGGTGACATAGTCTAAGACCAGACATATTCTCAATCCTAGTACATTGCTATTATGTAAACGACACAGTATAATCCATATAGGATATGGCACATTCTGTCGAGAACCGGGCATAGTCTATATCGGATATAGAAGTACCATCTCAGATCAGATATATTCAAGTTAATTAGTACAACACCACCCAGTTTGGAACAGGGAACACTCTATATAGGATATACTAGTAAATGACACAATCTTAGACCATACACATTCTCAATCCTATAAGTGAAACAACATCCTGTAGAGAATAGGGCATCATCGATAAAGGATATAGACGACACAATCTCATACCAGTCATATTCCCAATCCTAGTACACTGCCATCAGGCTAACAACACAGCATAATATATATCTATGATATAGATGGCAAAAACTCAGACCATGTACTGTTTCAATCTTATAAGTACAGCACAATTCTGTTAACAGAGTATAATTTATATCGGATATAGATGGCACGATTCTCAGACCAAGCACCTTCTCAATGTTATTGATACAACACCGTCATATTAGGAACAGAGCATCATCTATATAGGATATGATAACATAATCTCAGACAAAACATGTCCTCAATACTAGTACATTGTCATCAGGCTAACAACACAGTTTAAACTATATAGGGTATAGATGACATAATCTCAGACCATATACAATCTCAATCTTATAAGAACAGCACTATTCTGCAGAGAACCGGGCATGATTTATATCGGATATATTAGTAGATGGCACAATCTTAAACCAGACTCTTTCTCGACTTTACAAGTGAAGCACATCCTGTAGAGAACAGGACCTAATCTATAACGAATATAGGTGACACAATCTCAGATTAGCCATATTCCCAATTTGAGTACACTTCCATCAGGCTAACAACATAATCTATATAGGATATAGATGACATTATCTCAGACCATTTACAGTCTCAATCTTATAAATACAGCACAATTATATATAGAACCGGGCACACGTACTCATTATCAGATGTAGATGTCATAATCTCAGACCAGACTCATTCACAACATTATTAGCACAAAATCATCCTGTTAAATATCTATACACAATCTCTTACATATTATCAAGCTTAATAGTGCCACCATCCTGTTCGGAATTATTTTTGTCCGAAATTCTGATTTTTCCAATCGACATTTGGTATTTTTGGAATAAATATCAGCTTCAATGTTTGAATCTTCATTTCAAAAATAACTGTAACAAATGAATAAAATATTTTATTGTCATTTGTTCCACCGCTGGCGTTTGTCATTTCCCCCAGTGCCACTCTTGTAAACCTTGTCGGACAGGAACTGCAAAAATACCATTGGTAGCCGTCTCTAGCAGACGCTGGCCAACTAAAGGGTCGAAATAGTGAAGGGCTGTTGTACATGCAACCTCAATCCCGACTTTTACGTTGACCCAAATTTTGGAGTCCGGCTCAATATGATAGACGGATTTCTCTTGGGCTAAAAAAAGCACCATGCATATCATTACCTGTACACATGGTCAGTCAGGAGGCAAGACACTGGCCGATTAGCCCTGTGTTTATATGAAATGTAATTGGGAAAAAGTTGTTTTGGAAACTTGTTCTTTGTTTTGGTGGCTAATATCATGAAAAAAAACAAATACTGTTGTATGCATTTCAAACAGAAAAGATTTAAAAAGTCATTTGATTAAGATGGTAATTATCATAGAAAATGTAGTTCTACAAACATATTACAATTAGCATGTATTTATATCATAGTTAGAATAACAACTTTTGAATGATTATTTAATATATTGCATATGTCTTGCATGTACAAGTTTGTGTACTTTAAATTCAAATACATGCGTATTATATTTGATATAATTTAAATTTGGGTTTCATATTTTATTTACTAAAATTATAATATATCAGCAGGGATATTTGTTTCCTATATCTTAGCATATCCTCCTACATAATCGTCTTTCGTTTAACATGAATATAACTTTTACAAAATTTTGAGATACAATATTTTATTGAATATAAACTTTTTCATCAGTCATGTACATATAATCAATATAATTACCACCTCTATGTGTTTGATTTCTCATCTCTTTTTTAAAAGCAACATTTCTTTTAAAAAATCATGTTTTGTACATATAGTGTTCCAGTAGCAATATAATGAGGTTTGATATTTGTGATAATACACTGATTAAGCGAGCTGTAGATATAACTGTGAGGGTAAATATTGTAGAATCCATTAGTACCAATCAATAAGGGATCACATTACCTTTGCGATGTTGTCTGAATTGAAGGTCTATATGTGTGAAGTTAGCGCGTATATTGTAGATTGTAGATCACATTGAAAAACACTTATAATTCTTACATAATTGGTTGATCCGGGTCAACCATTGTAGCCCAACCATTTTGAAAACATACAAAAATGGTTGATCTGGTAGACCAGCCATCCACAAGCACTTAATCTGTGCTTGATCTGGTTAACCATCATAGATCAACCATCTGGAAAAAACATACCAAAGGTGTTGATCTGGGATAAGAATTGTAGATCAACCATCGGGGGGGTTGGGGGGGGG
>JAULCE010061551.1:0-13244 GCA_032359355.1 Macoma nasuta | reverse complement strand
TCATTAACGATTCAACTAGCTGCCTCAAATCAAGAATTATTTATTACACTCTTTGCACCTAATATCTAAGAATTTAACTCTAGAAATACCTTTCATACAAGGAAAAAAAGCGTTGTTTGGTTTTAACAAGACAACATGCCTAACTTTCTTAAATGTGCTTTTTCTTTACGAGAAATAGGCTTAAAATGAGTATTATTTCGCCTACCTTTCATTCCAATTGTTCTATTAGCAATAAATGTTGCCAAATATGGATGCAATATAACTTTTTGTAATGCTGTATATCTTGTTTGAAATATTGAATGCAAATTTTAGTGTGGTTTTGTTTACTTTTAATATAGTTTTAGCTTCGGATAGTTAATTGGGTATATATATACTCTGGATATTAGTATTGTTTGTAATACAAAATAAGCATGTTTCTTTCGAAAAGCAAACACTTACCTTGCTATTGAATTATGATAATATTAACCTTGCGGTCATTTTTTTAAGCATCCGTTTGAGATGCATGATGGTCAATAGGTTCATTCATGTACATACTTTCTTCATTTAATGGCACAATTGAATCGACAAGCTCAATGGGCTAAGCAGGACAATAGTATACTTGCTATATATTATCTAATCTTCATTTTGCTGAATAAATAAACCATCCTGTTTAAGAGGCATAGCAGGACACTAGCATATAACATGTTTATATAAAATCTCCATTTAGCTGAACAAATGTTTAAAAGGCACAGTAGGATGGTATATTTTATATCTTTATTAAACCGTCAAGTTGATGTTCATTTGAAACAACACGTTTTAGTGGAATAGCAGGAAATTTATGTATAACAAACCTTCATTTTGATTATAATTTAAAACAACCTGTTACAATACTATTCCTATGCATATCTTACCTTCATTTAGCTGACCTTTTAAAGCAACCTGTTACATGGGTTTTTTCTGAGCTTTTGAAATCTTGTAAGTTTGAACAAATGTTATACAAACGAACCTATTGATTACGTATTTGGACTGCTTTGTGCACTGAGCTAATAGATGTTAACGTTTGCTTAATTGTGTTAACACGTGAATTTAAATAATTTAAGAACTACATAACAAAATGTTCCTAACTGTAATTAAGTAATGCTTTAAATCGAAATTGAAGATGTAGACAATTGTATTACTCTAGCCTCGCTAACGTATTTTACGTGGAACTTTGTATTTAGTAAACCGCGTATTGCTAATGAATAGGTTACCCGTATTATTCTCAGCCTTCAGCCAGCAGGGTATTTTCAAATAATGTAGACCATTGCCAGACTGCCTAATAAAGTTAATCTTGTCAGGTTCTACTCTATCTACCAATCTGACCGAAACTCTGATAAATATGTCTGGTTACTAACCTTTTTCACGACGATGGGAATATTACGTCGATTTGAAAATGGAAATCACGTGGTTTTAGAATAAAATCGTCGATGTTCGTTTAATTGCAAGCTACTGTCATTTCAGCACATTACGTTTACCAGGTTTTAAAAGAAATTTCTGGGATTTTTTCTAAAGCAATTTATGTGCAATTTTTTAAAAGGCACACACGAGGCTTTAGAAGAAAATCAACGATTTTCGACCTAGCAGAGTTAAAAATTTAAAGTTTGTGCAGGATTCGCATCGTGGTTTTGATAAGATTTGAATTGCAAATGATTGTGAATGCAGACAAGAAATACATTGCCATCGCTGTATAGATGTAGATCGATACATGTAGAACAATTCGGTACATTTGTGTCGTTTCCAGTTTTTAGTCAACTGTTTTCGAAGATAAGTAAGCATTCAGTTGTGGACCCAAACTACTGTACATTGCTATCGCTGTATAGTTGTATAGAACGATTCGGTACAATTGTGTCGTGTGCAGTTTTTAGTCAACTGTTTTCAAGATGATTGAGCGTTCAGGTTTGACCCAAACTACTGTTAATGAGGAACTAAGCAGAAATGCTTTTCATTTTATCGAGGATCAAGAAGTTGTTTAATTTAACCCTTTCCTCCACAAGTTATGTTAGACTTATTTACAAGTAAAATGGCTGATGAAAAATTTGCAAATCTAGGCAAAGGATTTTTGTTTTTAATTGTATTAAAATCATTGCAGGTACTGAAACATATGATCGTTACAAGCAAATGCTTCATGTCCTACAATGGTTTTAAAAGCCATTAATAAATGGGCCGCTAAAATGTATGTATGTGTAGGACAAGATAAAGCAAATAGAAAGGGATCTGGTATGCTTTTTTAATTGGGTGCCATGCTTTTTTTCCGTGGTTATTCTCTAATAAGTCGCTGCATTCGAATAGTTTCTAAAAAGCATGATATGTCTCCTATTTATTACAGGTTTATTATCTTACAAAAGAACCAAACACCTCAGACACATTATCTCTCCGCATTTGGAAAGATAATCAAATAAACGAGCTTTGTGTTGGAGCCTGTCAATAGTCAAAGCATTTTTCATCTTTATTTTGACTGTAACCTATTCCTAGCCATAATTTCGACGTCATCAGTCACGTTTTAATTTCGCTTGATGACAGGTAGCTGTAATACCAAGGCGCATTATGCAGATATATGGCCGACGTCACGGGAAAAGGAGCACATGGGCATATAAAAAAAGCGCTGACTCGGCTTTTTTCAGCGCTATTATTCAAGCATCTAGTCACGAAAGGGGTAGGTTCACTAACTGGTAATTTTGGCCCTTTAAATTCAAAAGAATTCAACTTGCCAAGAGAACCAAAGTATTGTATTATTTTTGTTGTTTGCATCCTTTATTACTAAAATATGCAAAATAATTTTGCAAATAAATGTTTTATGAATTTTTATTTTTATCTCTTAACATGCTCTGCTTAGCCCAAAATATGGAAATTTCAGGCATCAACTGGTGTAAAATTGGAAATTTAGGAAGCTCGTTTTGCCACCAAAAGATATTTAGACCAAACTTGTATTACCATCAAATAAGCTCACTGTAAAAGTTTCGTTTGGTGGCAAAAGGAGCTTCGATGTCAATTTTGAAGAAAAAAACGACTCTCATTCCCTCTAATTTCCATATAGCATCTTGTCAGAGTTACGTCAATACATCACGCAAAAAGGCATAACAAACCGTAAGTACACAACCCTTTGTGAAACGCGACATTAATCAATCAATACAAATCAGCAAAATCCGTTTTGGTGTCAATATATCAAATGCAATCTGTTAAAATATGATTTTCTGGTAATATGTTATATCCGAATTTAAACCTTTGGTTACGAAATCGGTGACGCTGCTGTTGCTAGGTAAATACAGCCACATATTTGGAGTTTAGCAGTAAAAACGATACTCTAGGTATGAACTCTTTTTATATACATTATTCCTACACATATCTAAACTTTTTTCGGATAAATCTGTAATAGATTCAAATTGTTGTTGTTGTTGTTCTAAGCTGTTCATCAGATTCAAACAGTGATGTTGAAGCATAGAAAGTATTTCTGAAATGGTTTCCATGGTAACAGAGTTAAATGCAATATTTTATGAACTACAATAAAATTGTAATTGTATCAATTGTATCATTACTTTTAATCATATTTTGTAACAGACATACACACAAAATAGAAAAAAATATATAAGAAATATAATATGTTATTGCTATGGCAACCATTTACAAACTGCGTTATTATGTCAGACAGAACCATTATATGTTTTACACAGTTGTTACTATAGCTAAATAGCCTAGGTACGAAGATATCATGAACATATCTGCTATTTTAAAGAATTAATGTTAAATTGGATGAGCACATTGTGGTTAGATTTTTCCCCCACAATTTCTGATAGTACAATCGTGTCTGGACTTATGGTAGAAAAATCATCTATATTTGAGACAGGGCCATTTTTGCCCCTTTGTGAACCAACCCCTTTACCATTTGTATTTATTTGAAGGTAGAATTGGGCTCGATCTTAGATTGTAAACAATGCAGATCCTGTCCAGCCGCCAAATCAATGACATGGCGGCTGGTTTGGGGATACACCGTTTGCTATGTCAGAGTGCCCCTTTTCACGTGGCGTGGCCCATATACAGTTTGACTAACTATGTAAACTGTAACCATTATTGATTTAGATCTATGTTTTTTTAATAATATTTATTTAGTTATTTGTCCCATATTTTGATTTAGTGTTTACACATTGTGTCGGTGATGTTGTTATGTATTTCGATGATGGACAATAAATTCAAGTTTCAGGCAAATTGTGGAACATATTCTGGTTGTGGCGGTACAAAATCTGATTAAATTGACGATTTAAATGTACTTGATTTGCTTCGATTCGTCGCGCTTTATTAAAGTCGATATTCTGATATTTCAAGCTAATAGACATGCAAAATGTTAACATGTATCCATGAAGCATATTTCTGTGTTTTGGACCAGGGTATAGCTTCGATTAAAGCATGAACTCGGCTTATTCGAGGTAACGAGATTCAACCGTAGTTTTATTAGTGCAGCCAGAACACTGTATCTTCATTAGGGAGACGGTTTTATGAAAAAGCTGCCTCAAATGTCTTGCACTTCAGACAAAATGCACATTAAACTGCAAAAATATTCCTTTACAAACTTTATTTTGTAAAGAGATGGTCGCACGAATATCTCCAAATGGCTTGATGCTCAAGCTTCTTTTTGTCGTGTAATCGTTGCTTTAAAATGCATCTACATCTGTTTTGAGTCATTCGTTTTTAAAATATGTTTGGTTTATATCGTAAATTAGGGAGTCAATATTAACTTCTCAAACTGCTGCTCGTCGTCTATATTTTACCACTCGTAGCACTGGATTAATATTGGGGAAAATAATATATTCGAGTTATAAAGATTGGATCCGGATTATATAAGGTATGATCTTAATTCACTCAGTTTCTGTATGTTATCAGTGACAGTGAGTTGGTAAATAATGGCGTTTCTCCACTGTAGTCGTGAACAGCGAACTATTGGTTTGTGTTCGTACACAAATAAAAGGTATTGTGTGATCTCGATATAATCTGTATTGATATGTTGATAAACTAAGCCGGGACTGGTGACTCTGTTATTTTCCAATAAGTGTAAACTGTAGAATATAATCAAATAAATGTCACATTTTATGAAACCTCTTATGATGCTGATTATACGTATTGAATATATCATCTAGATTATGGTTATATACCATTTTCAGTCAGCAGAAGCTAGTTCAAATTTCTTTTTTTAATTTGATAACTTTAACCATTTTTAAGCTTCAAACGCAATTTCATTTCAATAATCAAGATGAGAAATGGAGTGAGTCGGCCTCTCATCGGGATCAAGAGTTTCAACAGGTTGAAAAATTCAATTTGATGATGCTGACGACAAAGCACTCAAGTCTAAACTCTTCGATCATAGTGTTGTTTGCGGATTTGGTTGCTGGCAGGATTTTTCAATATTTGTTCTGCAGTATATGACTTTAAACAGTATATAGGTCGAACTTGTCGGTAATGGCTCTACGCGCAAGGTATTCACATACTGCAAAACGAATATAATGCAGAACAATCTACGGTAGCTTTCGTATTGAATTGTAGTGTCACGGCACAAAAATGTTGATTGTGAGACAGGAATTTATCAATGGTAGACAACAATTCAATGCAATGACAAAAGAAACAAATGAGTGAACCAAAGTTCAAATGTTGCGATTGAGCATGATTTCAGCTTGAGACGTTTAGTGAAACTGAGCCTGATACTTCGTGTACGTTAGAAAGTAACAGACTGCAATGACCCACACTTTCGGTTATGTTTTAAGCTTTAATATATTGCACCAAGATTCATAAGCATACAGACATTTGTAGGAAATTATTTAAGAAGAAATAAAGGATACACCAATGAAACTGTCTTCTATATATTGATTAAATTTCGCCGTGCTCTCCGAAATCACTGAATCGTTGCCGATAATGGAAATTCTAACGCGCAAATATAGAAACAAGTATTTGATGACGTCACAAGATAATGGCATATAAGATCAGGTATTGGTACAGGGGAAACGATATTCTTTACCATTTTACACGTTAGACACTGAACTTTGAGGACCAACGCACACTGTTTGTTGCCAGATCAGACGTCAAGTATCTCGGCGTCTGACACGGCTCCAAGCTGTTTGACATTCATAGTAATGAAGGATTAAAGAACACCTAGGTCTATGTAGATTAGTTTTAAAACATCTTGTGGAGGAAAGATTTAAGTTGTGCATGTTGAGGGCGTATTAACATTATTTATGTGCAAACAATTTTTTATCCAGATACGTCATTCGGTGCTTTATCAGGATCAGTGTCAATTCATTTGACAACTTTATTAAATTTGTAAAAGACAAGGTCGCAGTTGCATCTATCTTGAATCTGTTTCGGGTGAATATTTATTCCGTGTGCTGAAGGTTTACTTTTTCCTCGACTAGGGCGACCAAAATCACTATTGTAAACAGTGATGTTCCTTATCAGGCGCTGACTTGAATGTTTATGCCTGATAAGGGGCTTGCATAAGCAAACGTGGAAAGCAAACGAAGTGTTTTCACTCGTGGCTTCACCACCAGTGAAAACACAACATTTATTTCTCACCCTATGGCATAAAATAAGAACTTACACTGTAGAATGCAATAACCTATTCTGTGACAGAAAGGGCTAGTCTAAACGATTTTGCCATTGTGCATTCGTTCATCTGTAATGTGCTCCCCGATCGATGAAACGTCCAATTAGCACAATTTTACTCATACAATTGACATTTATTTGTGTGTCGTTAGATGCAAACGCTCTATAAAAGCAATTCTCTTATCATATATATGATGGCTATTTTGATACAAACAAACTAGACAAACCATATTCTACTCAACTGTGACTAACGTTCCCATGATTGAAACAGCATAGTCCAAGATAGCCTCTGACCAGGTGTGATGCAATCAGGAAATTAGTCCTGTTACTGCCATCTCATTCCTTAAGCATTCATTAATTAGACAAAAGGTGTTGTTTTTCCGGCTTAACAACTTCAAAAACACATCTGTATGCGTCGTATTGTAAAGTTCACCAGCATTTGATCCGACTTTGAAATGATTGACACCTATACCAACTGTTGAAAAGTACCAGAATACTGTCAGTAAGTATTGCATAGTATTGCATAGCGTATTGCATTACGCTTCAACGGTATAAACTAGCGTATTTACCAGTGTAACTACCTACCTGAAGTCGGACAAGTCCTTGGAAGACACCCCTGTAGTAGATATGCACAGGTTACAGTGTCTAACACTTGATTGTCTCACCGGCACGGTCGCAAAACACGAACATATGAACGTCTTATCCCTTAGCCTGCTATTCACGACTAAGGTGATTATTCAAACAGCTTGGACCAAGATCAGACACCGAGTCACTCGGCGTCTGATCTTGGTCTAAGCTGTTTGACATTCGGACAAAAAAAATCAGTTAATTTGAAAGACATCGGACGATGTTTAAAAATTGAAGCAGACGATAATTTGAGCAGACGACATTTGCAGATGAACGCCTAAAAAATGAAATTGTCATAGTACCGCCAGACCGCAGTACCGTAAGCCTGCTACTCAAAACATCTCATGATATTTGTAAATAGCGTTGATCCAGATTACACGGTGGATGATCTGGATCCAAGCTTTTTGACACTAAAAAATTAGTTTCTCCGACTATGTATAACATATTGTAAGAACAATTTTAGGTATTAAAGCAAATGCCATTTAAAGGAGAGAACAATTGGAGAAACAGCTATATTGGCGTTAACGAGACCTGTCAACGCTAATATTACGCACAACTTCGAAGGTTTATAAGACATGAAATGAAATTTGATATAGAAATGAGGATTTTAGGATTAAGCGTTTTATATCAAGCATCTGATTGAGAACTTGATGTCACGAGAACAATGAATATAAAGCCAATCCTCAGGCGGAGAGGCAATACAATAAGACATTTGATGCATTTTTGTTTAGGTAACATGAACTGCGCCGTGATTAAACTTTAAAAGGGAACTGTATATTGACTGGACCCATACATCTTACGTTATCGTTCCGTGAAGATGTTTGTGAAATTAAAACCAACTGGTCACGTGAAATTCTTAGTACCTGTTAAACTTTTAGAGGTTACTGCAGCTTGACATTTTGGCAAGTAGCATACATCATCGCTACGAGGTGTTTTTTTTCTCAAATTGGATCCTGCTTGGCACATGCTCTTCAGCATTATTAACTTTTAGAGGATATTGTTTACGCCTAAAGACAATAACCGTATAGCATACGCCATAGTCAAAAGGATATTTTGTCTCAATTTGAAACTACCAGATGGGTACCTGACCTTTAAATATATATTACACTTTTAGATTGTACAGTGTAAGCTAATTTGAACCATATATCATACGTCATCACCACGGGGAGTTTATGCTTTGGAACCCAGAGGTCGTATGCGCTTCGGACATACTGTGTCACTGCGACAGGAAAACGAGCTTACTGTATTGCCACCCATACTTCTTTCCCCGCAAGTTTAATTGCTAATATCGCCTTCTACAATATTATCTAAGAACAAATATATACTCTAAATGTTACATGCCAGACGATTTAAGAGCCGGTGCTTTGTATGTTTTTTAATGTTCGATACGACAAAAATGATGTACTTTGAACAGTGAATGTTCTGTTTCATTTATTTTATTGTAATGTCACGTGTACTGTGCACGTAAAGCTATTTACAAATAGCCAAATTAAGACACTGTGAAGAGATAAGTGCATACTATTCTGTGCTACTTACAAACAGTTGGGAGCCAGATTAGACGCCATGGTACTCTTAGTCTAATCCGGATCCAAAGTGTTTGGCACTCAAACAAATTTATATCCAAAACAGAAAAGTGAATATTCATTGTTTTATATTGTTTGCATTTCGATAACGTTACATGAGTGATGAAGCGGTGAAGAATGGTATCCGACACTTTATATATCGCCCTTATTAGCCGCACCGGGGCAATATTCTGATATGCCAAAACTGTTATTAGACAACCGGTGTTCATAAACATTACTATGTGGTTAAATTTCCCAACAGATTTTGTGATAAAATCAAAAGTACCGCTAACCTTTCTTCCATGCATTTATCCTATAAAGTTGAATATCGCTGCCTCAGATTTATATGAGTAGTTTGTAAAAGTACGATCGACTTCGCCGAATTTCGTGTTCAAGCTAAACCAATAATTTCAAATGCCGTATTGCGTTTTTCACAATTTCTGTCGAACTCGGTTAAGTAAATGTCATGCTTTCAAAAACACTGACTTCTGAACTAAAATCATGTTTTAAAGGGCTTACGATGATATTTACAAAACATTTTAGAGTAAGTTATAAGCTTGCAAGCCAAAATTTCACTGAACAAAGGTTTCGACTATCTCTGACTTTGCCAGCATTGCGACTGCGCTCGACCTAACAAGTTTCAACAGAAGGCATTGGATATGTTCGTAATCTAAACAAACTGGACATTTCTGTAGAATAATACATTCACATAGGCTACTGCATGGTATCTCCAACATGTTCTCGGACTTTAGACTTAATAATAGCTCCTAACTTTTACCAACTGGTTAACCCAATGCTCGGACTGGAATTCACCAGAGCTGATTAATAGACCGGAGTTTCAAAACCGGAATCGATGAAGCCAAGAAACAGTTTTGAGTTGAGTCTGAATTCGATGGTTGCCTGCACAGTTATGCTTGTTAACCTAAAGTCAGAATAGTAGAAGCCGTTCCTAACATTTCACCTGCAAAGAGCTCTATGCTTTTTTTACTTATAACACAGTGCGGATGCCAAACAGATCGAATTGTAGATCAGAAATTACTTCGTGTCGGTGTCGGGGTAGTATTTGATATATTGCTTTATTAATTAGTACTTCAATGGTTTTTTTTTTATATTCGTCATAAATTTATTTCTTATTTCCGCCTTAATTTGAACCAGTGTGATTGTAATGTCGGTGTAGAAGTAGCATTTTGCTGTTTTAGCGACTTGTACATTACATTCTTACGACAATTTAGCTTAATCATTAATGTGCTCCCACAGGGTTAGCTTTTAGATGTGGATCTTGTAGGGTGTATTTGACATATCTTGCATGATCTATTTTCTACTCATATAGAGTTGCCCTTGTCCAGACATCCGTACGTACGTCCGTCCGTACGTATGTCCCGAAGATTTTGTATGATCTAATTCTTGAAAAGTATTTGTCCAATCCTCACCAAACTTGACACACATGTTTGTGACAATAATATCTTGATCAAGTTCGACAGCCATGTAAATCACTTTAGTCATTTCGGAGTTATGGCCCCTGTATATTTTTGTGAAAATATGGCATTTTTGACGAAGCGGAAGTGGTGGCATCTGTGTCCTATGGACACATTTTCTAGTTTTCAACTCTGTTTATTGCTTCATATCTCTTGTAGAATGCATACACAAAGTTTGGAAAAGATCTCCGCTTTAAATCTTATTATAGGATACGTCTTTAAGTCTTTCGTCACCACACGCTGGAGTTGGTGGCCACGTTAGCAATTGCTTGTCTTGGATGTGACCCTGAAAGAACTAAAGATATACTATTGAAAGATCATATGTTGGTAGAAGGCATTAAGAGGAAGTGCTGTGTATAAGAACTATAACTCTGTCTGAATATTTATGGCGTTATTCCCCTTTGTTCATTTTTTCTCGTCTGGGATATAACTCCATAAAATATGGCAGATATTCACTTGACATTTCATATTTAGGTAAAGGAAAGTGAGAGGAAGTGCAGTGTTTAAGAACTATAACTCTGTCTGAATAGTGAATATACAAATGCCTTATTTCCTACAATGTTTTCAAATATCTATCAGTTACAGAGGCGCTAAAAGGCACTTGTGAGTAGGAAAGGGTTAAAGCATTGTTTAACTCTTTCACCGCCAAAATCGCCTAAATGCGCCGTTGAAAATAGTGCAGTTCAAGATCTGACACCGCCTTATAAGGCGGCGTCTGATCTGGGACTTCACTATTTTGCAACAAATTTTAGTCCCGGGTTAACAAACAAATATTTAATCGTTTTTTGTGATTTATTTCGTTACAACATTTTCTCTTAAAGTAGTCCAAATCAACAATTTTAAACTTGGCGCCGAAAGAGTTAAACTTAAGCCAGTTTGAGAAAACAATTTTGACTATGTTAATGTTTCAGAGAGCTTGAGGGTGTGTGTTTTGACATTGATGGGATGGTGTCTCATTTGCTGGAGAAGGTGAAATACGTGCTACATGGAGACTTCAGTGAAATGGCCCTGGTCAAACAGCGGGGAGAGGAGTGGGCAGTGAAGGTAATTGTACTACGTTTGGGTTGCTAGGTGCAAACTATTGTAACTCCTACACATATGTGAAGGAGATATAATAGTTTTGCACCAAGCCATTAATTTTCTCCAACATTTTAAACTGTGCTGTGTTGCTGATTGTTTACCTGTTACATTAAATCCTCAATACAATTGAACCTGTCTATAGCGGCCACCAACATGACAACTTATTTAAGAAATTTTAACACAGGTGGTTGCTTTATACAGACTTAAAGTAATGCATAAAGCTCCTACAGGTGCTTTCTGCATTACTTGCAGCCTGCATAAAGCAACCACCTGTCTTTGTATATATCCATACCTATTTAAAGAGTGGCTGCTTAAGAGAGGTTTTACTGTATGTAGGAAATAACCAAAGATTATAATAATCCTTCCTGCTTCACTTGGGGGCTAAGCTAATCCCAAACCAGAGGTGGCTTATTCCTGTCGGAAACGAGCTTTAGCGAATTTCCGACAGGAAAGAGTCAACCGAGGGTTTGGGATCCGCTTAGCCCCAACGTGAAGCATGTAGGATTATTTTTCTTGCTGACCCCGCAAAAAATGTTTTAAAAACCCATGTTTTGATGGAACTATTTTGTTAAACGCACTATTTCAAGGACGCTGTACAGCCCAACAGCTGTTCTATCATACCTCCCATGCTGCGTAAGAATACTATACGGGACAACTGAACGGGATAGAACATTCCTGTACGGTTATTTATAGTAACAAACTGGGATGTCTATATCTTGTCAGAGTGAAAATGCTATCTCAAACACGGGTAAGTCAAAGTTATGCTGCAGTTGAAATTAACTCTGCATTCAAAACACTGTATATGTGGGCTGCTTTATGATTTCTAAACTACATCCATTTTAAACAGTGTAGACCTAAATCCATTGCCATGTTGTAAATATGGCTTCAATTGTTTGGAGTGGTCAATGACAAAATACTTTTGGTTCTAATGAGTAAGAAACAGTGAAGAATCTGATAAAGAAAACAAAGTGGCTAGTCTGGATCTGCATTTTTTAGCTCCTCTGTTTTTCAAAGAAAAAAAGTCGAGTTATTGTGATAGTCTTGGTTGTCTGCGACCCAAAAGTTTAACCTTACCTCATAACTCAAAAACCGTTCAATATTTTCATATGAAACTTGGTACACATGTTTCTAGGAATAATACGCATATCTATACACAGCCATATAGCTCTGGCTTTAATAGTGACTCAGTTATGCCCTTTTTTAAAAAAAAGACGAGGGTTGACATTTGCTCTATGATGCTCTTGTTACATTTTCTTAAGGTTGGAATTTGTTCAGACCCGCTCATAATAGACATGTACCATAGTTACATTAGCCGGCAGGATATGGACAAATAGTGTGGACCCTAAACAGACTGCTCCCGCAGGAGCAGTCTGATTAGGGTGTACCCTATTTGTTTTTATAATCGATAACTCTGAACAATTCAGTACATGATAATATCGGATTTTTAGGCTGAAAGCAGTAGTTCTCAGAGAAGTTGGAGTAATTACTGTATTTCATTATTATTCTAGATAGACAAGCTGAGAGTTTATGTTGATGTAACGGTGGACAGGTGGAAGTCCGTCTGTGATAAGGTTTGTGCCGCCGCCAAACGGCAGAAGATGGATCTGGTAAAACACGAGGTAGGCAATAGAGAACGAAGCAAACCATCCCTAACCTTATTATTTTGTCTCCCCCCATATAGGGGGGAGATATATTGATTTTGCGCTTTCCTTCCGTCTATCTATCCGTCTGTCCGTCACGCTTTTTGTCCGGACAGTAACTCTGAGATTTCTCAACTGAATTTAAAAATTATTTCACATATGCATTCCTCATCATAAGTCGGCGTGGCATGCGCAAGACCCAGGTCTGTACCTCAAAGGTCAAGGTCACACTTAGAGGTCAAATGTCAGAATTGGCTCAA
>JAULCE010061440.1:0-13245 GCA_032359355.1 Macoma nasuta | reverse complement strand
ATATTTATTTCGTAATGATATTAAATCTGTAACTTGTCGCAGACGATAGATTTAAATTTGGCGCCGAAAGGGTTAAAGCTGGATAACGATATGACTATGGTCGCCAAATCGATGATCTATGAATCTCTTTGAGAGTCTAAATTGGTTCTATCTAATGTAATACAATGCAAAGAAGAATATTGTGATTAAGTGTAACGTTTTACGTTCCGGTAATTCGATTAATGTCATAATACATTTTATTAAGAGAAAAAAAACTTAAATGTTCGTGATCGCGTGCCAGCACTTAGAACTGTATCAGATGCTAGTCATATCAAAACAGACCAATGTTTTTGTGTAGGATCCTATAAAAGTCGACTCTCATAATGTTTTAGACAAGCGGACTGTATATATGAGATCGATTCACCCAAAGTTTAAATTAAATTTTAACTTCGAGTCATTCGAACTAATACAAATAAAACTCGCTCACATATCAAAGTGAAACCCTATGCTTTGGTTCAGCATTGAGTTTCGAATTAAGCAGGAATTTCGACTTCGAGGTCTAGATTTATAACGAAATTGGATCATATGTTAATATCTTTCGCCGCCAAATTTAAAAGTGACGGTTGTAACTTGTTTTGGATCAAATATCTTAACGAAAATAACAACAAAAATGGTCATTAAATTTCGGTTGTTCCGAAATCCTAATATTCGGAATACATATTGTTGTAGAAAGTGGTGTCTATGGCTGCATCTGATCTGGAACTTCACCTTTCCGCAATGTCGTGTACTCAATAGAGTTGAATGCGTTGAAACGGTTAAGCGCCGCTCTGCGATGATAACCTTATGCATTTCAAACAGTGCAAAGCTAAGACAAATCGATGGCTTGGCGCGAAACTAGTGTAACTCCTTCACAAGTGTCGAAATGTAATATTGATACTAGAATATCTGATTAGTGAATAATTATGCAGATCTTGACGGGCTAGCTTCATCTTCACTGTTTACCAACTCTTTAGTTTGGAGACCTTACAGCGACGCTCATTCAATATTATAGAGGAGGAACTAAGATCGTATTTCCCGGAGTTTGAACTAAATTTGAGCTTCGGATGATTCTTCTTAATAAAGACAATCCCCAAAATTCGAAACATATCCTATAGTCAAATGCCTATGTTTTGATACAAATTCTAATTAAAACATTAATCCGACCTAACCAATTTCAATAAAGTTCTGGTATACGCGCATGTAAGAGACGATTAAACCGTTAGCGATTTCAACGATCAGCTCAATATTCAAGTCAACGGTTTTAATTATTTTGATATGATTATATCTCAATATTAATTAAACGTTTGGACCATAATTTCAATTTAGTATGCTCAAAACTTGACAGTTTGTTTTAACACGTATCGTACCATATATTTCCTAATATTATGCCCTATTCAATCAAGGAAAATATTCACTCGCCAGTGACACGGTAGTGTCAAAATTTGCAATATCCGGATATAATAAGGGGGATTTTCAGCGAAGTCGGGTGAAAATCTGAATTCTATGGTGTCTTCCGACCTGTTGTTGAATCTTCAGCCTAAATTAGAATTCGACAGCAAGTTGAGCAAAGTTCTTGGGAAACTGAATAACAAGTTTCGACAGCCCCATAGTGCATGGAATGGGGGTCGTAGATGGAGCTTTGTTTAAGCGGCGGCAATCGTATTTCGATGTCGGCACACACATTTGTAAGAAAAAATGCCCCATCGACAAACCAAAGTAGTTTCATGGGAGTAAACGTTCCTCGTAAAAAAGAAACTGCTGACGTTGTGGATATTAATTGAGCAGGTTTGCACCTAATTTCCCATCAAAAACAAGGTTGAATCGTGTCCGAGTTTATTTCGATTTTGTCCGAGCTTGTCCCAAGTCTGGTCACATTTTGAGACACCTTCTAAGGTGGTGACTGATCTGGGACTTCACTTTTTAGCAATATCGACTGGCGGGTTTATTCGCAATGTATATCCTTGTAGACAGAAGGTCGATCTCTACTGTGTTGTACCATGCATTCCGTTTTGGCTAGACGATGTAACTGCGCACAAGTGAATCACGTTATTAATGTTGATATCAAGCATACGAATTATCTAGAGTTTCATTGTTTCACATCGTATAACAGGCATATTGTCAGCTGGAGACAAGCTGGTGTGTAAAAACCAGTGTTTTTCTAATGCATCGGTTTTTTAACATACGTTCTGATTGGTCAACCAAACGGTTAGAATCTGCGGCATACAAATGCACGATATACTGTCGCAATTTAAAAAAAACGTCAAATGACGTCATAGATTGACGTTACGAAGCTATGAATGAAGCGTTTAAATTCACTTTAGTTACTAATATATGGGTCGACATTACAATAGAATAGAATTAGAACTGCGCCGTATTTGAAGATTTGCTAAACGTGTCGCATGTAAACTAAATTTGCAACATATAAACCACCGATATACGTCCGCTAATCTTCTAATACGGCGCGGTTATCCCCTACATAGAGTCCTGTTCGACATAACAGACTCAATAAAACCAAGTCTGCAATTTTCTCTATATGAGTTGGCGTTCTTGATTTTGAAGGATCTCCCGTTTACAGAACTTATATATTTTACGACAGCAGGTGTTAAGGGCTGTGTAGCGCCCGTAAAACGTCGCCAAGCCGGTGCTAGGGGGCGTGAGTATTGTTGCATCTTTAATTTTCTCTATATGAATTGGCTTTCTTGCTTTTGAAGGATCTCCCTTTTACAGAACTTAAATGTAAACGTACTGCTATACTGTACAGATGACACTCGACGTAATGCAGAAATTGGCGGACTATTTTAAATTCGAAAATATGAGTATACTCCTAAAAACCATCGCATGTACATAAGTCATACTACACACCGATTGTCTATATAAATTATATTCCGTTATTTAAAAAGTAAAAAATAGTTTCGTATCACCTATAACGCATAAAACAGAATGTAAGTTATGTGAAACATGAGTCCGTATGCAATCTTTTAACGTTTCCTTAAATATTAATGCTTCTATAACATTTTTTTTGTACATGCTTTCTTTCGTCTTAACAACATGGAGAAAAAATAATGAACATGGTGAATACCTAGGCAGAACGAAATAGTCATATCTTTAATTGTCTTGAAATTATTGTAGGAAGTAGAGAATTTGCTGGTGACGAGCAAATGCTCTGTTTCCTACAATATTTAAATGGTGGTCAGCGACAGCGGCGACACAAAGCGCACATGTGGAGGAAAACGTTAGCAGTTACCTTAGAGTGTTAACTCTAAACTCGTAAGGCAAAGATTCGTCTGTACTATATTTCGTCTGCAGTAATTATAAGACACATTATTATACTGCAAAGAAAAAACCTCTAATATGATTGGTCATTCAAGCTGGAGCATTCATTGATATACCCTGTGAGCACCGTGTACATCAATATTCCCCATGGGGAGCCCCACGTTGAATAGTGTCGCTTAAACACTTCACTTTGGATTTTACGCAAGTAAGCTGCTTAAACAATATTCCAAGCACATGTAAAATGTTTTCCGCTTCATAAGGGCGAATTTAAAGACAGTCGTATACACCGTGAATTATGTTATTTTTTGGTGAAGAAACCTGGACTTTGAACACGGAACTGGTAAACACTTTTGACGTCATTTCTCGGGTGCGCGTGCCATATTAGGGCACCTTAGGGGGAGTCTGCTGACGTAAAAAAAGCAGGAGTGATATAGATAAGAAGCGTGTAATTTGATGAAAAATATGAAAAAACACGATTGAAACCTTTGTTGTATAATAAATTCGTTATACAGTTTTGCCAGGGTATATCGTCACCTTAGTGCAATAACTCAATAAGTGCATTGGAATAAAGAAGGAGATATTGAGTTATTGCACTAAGGTAACGATATGACGATTTATTCCCGGCTGATAAAATCATTTAAACCATCGCCTAACGGCTCGGGTGACATGAAATGGATCAGGAGTGCTTATGTTTCATAATATATTCAATTTGTTTAATTTATCACATTCCAATGCGTTCAGCGTCGACGTAACGCTCAAACTTGCTATAAATCCGGTTTTTTTCATTTTGCGAATAACTCTGTATATTTTATCACTTAATCTACGTTACTCACAATTTACAAATAATACTATCATACAACTTACTATGATGGTATTAGGATAAAACGTCTAGTTATACTTGTAGGCTACCTGTAAAAAGAAACAAACTTTTCAGTTAATTGCAATCTGTCATGTGATAAATTCTAGAATGTGTTTGCTGTACATACAAATATGCGCTATAAAAGACGTTCTAAAATTGTGCAAACTATTGGTTTGACTCTTTGTACCAGAAGTAAAGTCAGCAGAAAATGTCCATCAGAAGGTCTAATTGAGCCAAGCTTATATAAAAATAGCCGTTCGATTAGGACGAATTCCTATGGCCTATGATACGTATATGTTATCGCTTTATGCAAAATAAACGTCATAATGCAGAACGCGTTCTACATTTATTTCGAGCTGCATTGCTTTTTATTCTTAATACAGTTGTTTGAATTGATTATATTTATCTTGGCATTTTTCTTGGCAAAAAACATCCTGCTTGATAAAGCGAGTATACATGGATACCGTTTCATTGAAATCAAACGTTATCAATACCATATCTGTCTGCAGGTATTTTCGAATCATATCTATAGAAATAGATGTTACGTTGTTATGTGAAAGTAAGAAAAGTATAATAATGAAATAATTCAAAATAAAACTGGGCGCAACTTTTCTTTATTTATTCGTTTGTCCATAGAAATTAAAGCGCCACTGTAGCAGATGACAATTGAAAACATAGTACAAAGTGGATCATATGCTGATAATGAGAATGATATTCATACTCATTATATAAGTTTATTTTAAAATAGTCTAAGAAAGCATATGGTGGAAATATATAACTTTCTGAACGCTATTTCGGATTTATGAATGGCCATTGCTCACGGTTTTGATAAAATTAAGACGCCGACAATATTTCCCTGAACTTCACTGTATTTGCTTTCACGAGACTTAGCACAATGTTTTATGTAAGGTATGTTTGTTGTGACACTATTGTGACACCCTTCGTGTTTAATGCCCCCCGCTGTGTGTGTGTGTATATATATTGCATTATGCAACGAGTTCCAGAGGTTTTGAAAGGTGTTTGCAATATCAAAGAAACACCAATAAAATATTACATTTTGACTACATCATATATGCGGTCGTGTTAAAAAGACCCCGCCTCCAACAAATGCTCCATTACCAAATTTGTTTTCAAAATAATTTAAAAACGGCATTTTCCTTTTGTCCATGTATTTATCAATCGCATTAGATTTCTTATTGCGGACAAGTTTTAATCTTGTTTATGGAGTCATGGTGTAGTCACTAATTTTTCTGAAACCTTCTCGTCCTGTTTAATGTCGAAAATGCTTTGTGAACAAGGTTGGTGAAATTAAAACTCGTATGTTTGATCAGTGCACTTCTTGCACAAAATATACCGTGATCCTTAATTTGCACAATTCGTCTCGGTATAAGATGAACTTGCTTAAAAATGTGTTATTGCCTTGCAAAGGTTTACATACTATGACCTTCTATTTTGTATTAACACTTCACTTCTTGTTCTTATACAACGTCTTCATCGTAACTAATCAATTTTCAAACAACGCTTCTACTCCTTCACCTGAAAAACATTTTGCACATCAGATGTTCTTGATTAGATGCTGTTTTGTTGATACGGTTAAACAGTAAGTGAAATTGATTTAGTAGTGAGCCCAATTTTTAATCGTAAATATGCCGCCCATCACTACATAACAGCGTAATAACGATAGACAAGTGGTACAACTGTGTTCCAATCATGGTGCGATACCTTGGTCGGTATTAACCAACTCATTCTCAGACTCGAAACTCAATAATGACTCACAGCTGCTATCAGAATGGTCTGGATATATTGGTTAATACAATACCTGTATTTTAAAGGAACTATTCACTTGGAAAACTATTCATTTGGAAAACAAGTTTTCATCTATAGAAGTATAGCTCGTGTACATCATCACTCCGTCTGTCTCAGTGTGCATAAATGGAGAGACATAATCAACTTACATTTGCTAACTGACTTTGTTTATAAACTATTATCAGACCCAATTTCCGTATTACAACGTTTCAAAGGAAATATATTTGTTATTATACAGTATTAGGCAATCTAATATTAACATGTTTGATAATTAGATACCCATTATTTAATATACAGGGTATACGAAAATAATACGGAAACGTTAAAGAAACAAAGACGAAACAGTTACTGCAATGATCAAAATTGTATTAAATTTCAACCGAAACCGAACCAAAGCTTAAGTGAGCCGGAATAAAACTGTTTTGGGGAAAACTGCGCGCAAACCGGTTAAAATTCTCAAAAACCACATGATGCGCTTAGGCAGTTTTATACTAGTTTTTACGCATTGTCTTATAAGACGCCGCCTTTTAAGGCGGCGTCAGATCTGAAACTTTATTTTTTTGCAATGTCGATTTAAGTCGCCTATGGTTAATGTATAGGACAATGAAACATCTAAATACTTTTCGCATCCGCATTTTGATTCATTCAAAGAAGACTAGATTATGTTAATGTTGAAATTCTTGTCATTAAAGTGTCGTTAAGTAAGAATCGCAAGAACGCAACGATTAAAATGTATTAATCGATATCCAGTACCCAAACCGGGAAAATTGACCGTAAGGAATTTTCAAACCAACCAATTGCTAACTGATTTATACCTGTGTGCTAAAAAGTTATGTCATGGCAGCATCGGTGATATTTTGCATTTTAAAACAATTGCAGTGAACCAAAAAGATAATCTAAAATGAATAAGGTTTTATAATGAATGTTCAAATCATTTGTGGGATGTTGTTGCTGTTGTTTGCGTTTGCCGTATGACGGTATAACATGGTTATGCGCGTTTGGTTTGGAGAGTGCCACAACGGCTCAGCACCTCTGACTTTGACACTCTTGGTGACTTATGAGGTACACCTGGGACTAAAACTCGGCCGATCACATTGTTCTGACACAGACGAAGCAGTTTGTAATGCTAACCCGAAATCCTTAGCGTCAAGGAGAGAATTTCCATGTTTTTTTGGTTTGACCCGGCCTGGATATCGAACACAGGACCTCCCGATCGCCAAGCGGACGCTCTACCGCTGACCTATGGGGGAAATTGATAAAAATCTAGCCGAACTGGTACGTTTAAAACCTAATATCGAAATATGTATTGTGGAAGAATTGTTATCATATTGAACCATTTGACGCTTTCGACTCTGAACACTGTCAACCGGTTGAAACGATGAAGAATAACGTGTATCCCACTTTATAGAAAACAAACGCTGATGCAGCATCAGGCTGGTAATGTAACGTACATTTACATGCGACAAAATTATCGATGATACCATTTTATGTTTACAACTTTGTGGGCATTTACATGGTACATTACTAAATAACATTATGTTCGATAAATCAACTTGTGTGTGTTATTTAAACCAGACGCAATGTAGACAACTTCCTGAAATAGGTTTATATGGTGTTGCATTACAACTCGGTTTCAATGCCCAGCGTTAGTTTATTTTCGGAAAGTGCACACAGAAATCAAAATTTACCGATAGGAATCTTCATACAAAACAGTTATTCGCCCAATCAACGATATTTGCGAGCGCCTAGAAAATAAATAAAAGCTCTGGTTCGATAGGCGATCATATTGGTCTGAAATGTGTGATGGTATGGTTATTGAAGCAATTATGGTATACAAAACGTTCCGAGAATTTAAAATTGACTATATAGTTGAAACATAATTAGCGGTATCCAGCTGATCAACTGTTCTAACGGAACATAACTTCGAGACCTTGTGGTGTTTTTGGTCGACACGAAATTCTAAGTCAAAGCAGAGTCACGTCTTAAAGCGTCAACAGTTATTTCGTATCAGACATAACATAACTGAATTGTACGAATGTAACGCATTATTATACAACCTTGAATTCTGCAATAGCGTACAAGTTGAATGTTTCCTGCTAGAAATGATTTGTCATGAAATGTGTTGATTAACCACGGCGTCTACCAACAGTTGATGCAATTAATTGTAGCAACCAATCACGTTATAGGCGAGCAGGTGATTACAGGTTCGCAATCGCATGTTGACATTTCTAATTTCATGTTTATGCCTGGGCCATAAATGTCATACAACCTGTGTGTCTGCAAGTACTTTTATAAATCAATTACCAATATTCAGTGCATGTGCATTTATGAGACCGTTGTTGACGACCGTTTATAGTTTTTAATTGTTCAGATCGAGTACAAGGCTATGACATTGTCAGAGCTACCTTAATTGGACCATGACAAATCGAGGGGTCTATTCACTGTTATGCATGCTACGCAAGAATATGTTTAAACAGCTTGGATCGTAATGAGACGCCGTGTGATACGGCGGCTCATTGTGATCCATGCTGCTTGACATTTTAGCACAATGGTTAAATGAGCATACCTTTCAAACCCGGACAAATCTGGAGATCTACAGAAAAAATTGGGGAAATGGTCGGACTGCATTGTTGCATTGTATAGGTGTATATCTGAATGTTCATTTGAACACAGGGCAACAGATAAAGCGCGTATCCAAATATTGTTGTTTTTGTTAGAGCAAATCCTTTGTCTTGAAAAGTCAAAGTAGATAAGAAGGTTTTACAGGACATACCACATACAAAACAAAAGCCACCCAAACGGCACAGAAACAAGTACTTTCTCAGCACATTCATACACGCGCGCGCGCACACACACACACACACACACACATACACGCAAGCCGAAACATACGCTACATATACAAGACACACATGAACAAAAAAAACAGACATAAATCTAGGGTGAAGATAGAACGGTCAGTGGCAAACGTGCCGCTGGGGGTTTAAACCGGTTTAGGGGTGCCAAACCTCACTCTTATCCCATCATCACCCCACCAGACGCACAGTGTAAATAAACGGTATCCCCGTCCGACTGCTCAACAGCATCAGTGATGGCAAATCCAGTTGTAAAATATATTAAAACAAAATTATGAGAAACATAGACAATTAATGGTCGCAAATTAGAGTAGAATTATTTATAAGTTGGTCGTACAATATTTGGTTTACGCTTGATTATCAGAGCTCTGTGAACATACATGTATATGCCGTTAAATTAGACAGTCTGTGCAAAGGGATAGAATTAAACCGACATACACCCTTTTTATGCAACATCTGATCCCACGAATGTGTTTCTATACAACCCATGATATATCCTATTGTTGTTTTGGAAAACAATTCACCCCATAGAGACATGCGTTTTTTCCCCATTCTAAGTACTATATTCATAGATGGACATATGTTGCAAATACAATTAACATATTTGCACAGTTCACATTAATAAATCTTATTTAGTGATAGCGGGTAGCTGTAACGCAAGAGTGCGTTATCACTGGAAAATTCGAAAATGTTACTGTACATGTATATAGGAAACTAATTTAAAAGGAGCAGAATCTGGCGAATGAGGGTATTTTTAGTTTGCCTAAAGCGAACTGTTCAATCATTTTATTCCAGTAAGTGTATCAAATTAATGTGGCATAACATTCACATATCAATCTATGATGTTAATTTTCTGGCTACTTTGAGCGTTGGCTAACACACTACAACGAATACGTACTTCGAGAACTGATCATAAAACCACTTGCCATGGCGATGGCTAGAGACTGGAATGCTGATTTTATGTTTTAGTATGCATCGGCGTATGCCAATATGTAAATTCGGTGTTCCGTCCCGGCATGGCACATCTTTAATGGATATACTTTGTATGCTAAGAGAGGTACATACATTTTGCTTAGTTTAGTAAATGTTTGACGGATTTACCATAATCTACATTTTTTCTAATCATCTGAATTGCCAACAGCTCTGTAGTCGTCAAATAATGTGACACATTAATGGAACAGATCAAATGAAATGTAAACATAATTATGTAGCATAAGGTGTTTACATCACAAACCAACATCTTTGAAATAGAAATGCATCACGTTTTCTGTCAGGTTATGTATTTTTAGATTCCTGTTTTTTTTAGATAAAATATAAGTATGTGATCCTTTGTCCGCCTTTATGAAATATTTGTTTGAGTTAAGTATACGTTAGTGTTTCCTTGTCAGCATTTATAAAATCAAACCGTTGAAATACGCATATATTAGTTTTCCTGTTCGGCACTTATGAAATTAAATCGTTAAGCACCGCGATGAATGATGTTATTTCAAGTAGCACTTGCACTTTGAATTAGTACACAATCGTTTTTCATTTCGTTATCTTAAGATCAAGTCCCTAATTAGATATCTAAATATACGCTATAAACGACGAGTTTGAATTCCAAATGAATGTATCGACGAGCAATATGGTCCAATCAGCTTTATTTGAGAAAGTTAAAGGGGCGCTCATGGTAAATATGGCGCAAATACTACGCAAACTAAAAACATAATCGTTTCCAAGTATTATTCCGTGTGCAACATTGTTACTGTCATAGGCGAACCAAGTCGACATTTAAAAAAGGTGACGTTTCAAATGAGACGCCGCCTTTGCAGGCGACGTTGATCAGCGACTTCTTTTTTTAAAAAATTGAGCCCGATTTTTAGGGTTCCGGAAAAGCCACAGTTTGTTTACCTATTTCTGTTATTTTTCAATAACATATTTGATCCAAAACAAGATACAACCGACAATTTAAATATGTGTGGCGAAAGGGATAATCCCTTTCTCTTCAGCTGCAATCACAGAAGTAGCCTGGTATCGCCTAAACACAGATCGGTAGCCCATTTACTCGATATCTGTTCCCGGTATAAGCTGTTGAACTATCAATCTAACGTTTTATTGAATTTCAACGGAGTAGGACAAAGTTCAGAAATCAAGCACGTGAATAATTGAACCGAAAGGAAATATACTGAACACAACTAGTTAAGTCATATATTATTGAGGCGAAATACGTTTGCCTTGTACATTTTATCGCTTAACTAACATAATGACTTGAGCAGTAGACAACTTTACTTCTGCTTCACCTAGGTCAACCAATCTTCAGGATTATCTTTATAAGCATACAGGGAATAACCCTATTGATTTTGGTCCCGGTTCTTATATCAATGGAGTTATGCCCCTTAATGGAATTAGATTATTGAAAAATGGGGGTTTCCGGACGATAAATTTAGTTTTGCTAGAGGTAGGTCAACTAAACTTGACAATTAACTTTATTAGCATACAGGGAATAACCCTATTGCTTTTGGGTCCGGTTCAATATTTTTTCTGGAATTATGCCCCTTTATGGACTTAGATTTTTGAAAAATGGGGGTTTCAGGACGATACATTTAATTCTGCTAGAGGTTCGATCATTTTTTTCTGAATGTATGCCCCTTAATGGATTTAAATTATTGAACAATTGTCGTTTCCGGACAATGGCTTTAGATCTGCTTGACATAGGCCAATTAAACTTCATGATCAGCTATATTAGTATAGAGGGGAGCATCCTATTGAATTAGGTCCGGTTTGATTATTTTTTTGAGTTATGCCCCTTTATGGACTAAGAGTATTGAAAAAATGTTGTTTCCGGACAATATCTTCAGTTCTGCTTGACGATTTCACAGCTGGCTTTATTAGCATACAGGAAAAAAACCTTATTGATTTTGGGTTTGATGCGATTATTTTTACTGGAAAATGTCCCTTTATGGACATAGATTATTGAAACATTGTTGTTTCCGGACAATAACTTAAGTTCTGCTTGACGTAGGCCAACCAAACTTCATGATTAGTTTAATTAGCATTCAGGGGAGAACCCTATTGATTTTGGGTCTGGTTAAATTATTAAAAAAGCATTTACCCTTGTTTTTTTTCTGATTACACAGGTTTCACTATACTTAGATCTTTAATATTGACATATTTCAATCAAGCAAGGAATTTTTTTATGATTTTTTAGGTATAAATGCCACTACTGTCTACCATGTGTGTTGAGCACTTATTCGGGCGTATCTGTCCCGCTTTCCGGAGCTCTTGTTTATAAACACTATTGACAGCAGTTAGAATTAATACAATATGTTTTCTTATGTGTCGAATGGTCGCACTTTCTCTAAATTGTGTTAGAATTAATTAATCAATTGTAAAACTGACAAGTCGTCATAATGCATGCCATATTGTAAATGTGACAGCATAAAATAAGAAAATTGATCAAAATAGCCTTAAGTTCGCCCATTGTCACTATACGTTTTGAAATTTAAGCTCACAGTACTGATTATCACGAAACCTGATTTACATCGAAATTTTTTGCTATAGTAATCTTGCCGTTACTCTTTTACCCCTAGCCCGTCACTAAAATGTCCGTCTTCTAAATTTGTCGTCTGCTTCATTTTTAAAAGTTGTTGGATTTACTTTAAAAATGGTGAAAATATTGTCTGAGTATCCAACAGCTTGAATCTCGTTCAGACGCCGAGTTACTCGGGGTCTGATCGGGTCCAAGCTGTTTGAAAAATCACCTCGGTCGTGAATGGCGGGCTTAGGGTTAAGGGTAGGGAGTGACGAAATCGTACTCAACTCTAGTTAGAAAGAAAAATACGTTACAACATCTACGAAAGTAACATCTCCCGAATAAGTAATGTTTATCATCTCATTATAATGTCTTTATAGACGCACGGTTTATTCGAATGAAGTCGGCAATTAGACTTTAAATAAAAGTGTGGCCACACATGAAACTTTAATTTCACGCTTTGGTCAGTATTTGACAGAGGTGTCAATCAAGCTGTGTGCAAAATCTGAGATGTCTTTTCTGAGTTGTGGAAGTTCAAAGATCTCAATTTTTAATTAAAGTCGGCGCGTTTCCTTAAATAACTAGCAATTTCTAGGTGCGTCGAGGTCGATGACGTCTAACCATTTCTATTTAATTTAAATACCCGACCTTAGTTTGACAGTTTATGATCCCTTTCCTCCACAAGCTATTCAAAAATGTGTTCACAAGAAAAGTACCTGATAATAAATATGAATGAAAGTCTTGGCGAAAGGAAATGCTCTAATTCCTACATTTTTTCCAATAGTCATCAGTAAAAGAGGAGTAAGCTTCTGTGAAGGAAAC
The DNA here is from genome assembly GCA_032359355.1 of Macoma nasuta. Lineage (NCBI taxonomy): Eukaryota > Metazoa > Mollusca > Bivalvia > Cardiida > Tellinidae > Macoma > Macoma nasuta. The sequence continues at coordinate 101 of JAULCE010061440.1, read as the reverse complement.
GGTGAATTGGACTTTACTGAATTCTGTAAAAGGGAGATCCTTCAAAAGCATGAAAGCCAATTCATATAGAGAAAATTGCAAACTCGGTTTTATTGAGTCTG
>JAULCE010061329.1:0-11571 GCA_032359355.1 Macoma nasuta | reverse complement strand
TCAAGAGGAAATGGTATTTTTGCTAACATGTGCATACATTTATAGCTTGTAACACGTTTTATCAATCGTACAATAGCCAGTGCACTTTTTCATTTTCGAATCAAAATTGTCGTTTTCATAAAAATGCCAAACTACCAAATTGAGGATTTCTACGTGAAAGTGTGCATACAACTTGTTAGTGTAATGATCCAGGAAGGGCAAGTTACCCTTAAATAAAGGGATTAAGCTTCAAAGGCAGAAATATCAGGTTTCGAAAATGATGTTCCGATTTCTTTTCAGAGCCCTAGATAAGGTGCGTAACGTACATGCTAGACACCTATCATTTCTCAACAAACCCCTATGTTTTGACCCATACATTAGAGTCATCTTGGAAACAGTTGATTCTAATGAATGATCAAAACATAAGGTCTGGTTGAAAAACACCAAACAGATTGAAAAGATATTTAAGATATGCACGCTTATCTGGAGTTTTGAGATGTTTGTTGACGTTTCAAAGCTTCAAGGTCAAATGTTCAAACTCAGTTATTTATGAATTTGAAGCTAAATTCAATAATTCAAGGGTAACTAGCCCTTCCTCAACCATTTAACTAATATGTTCTATGCACAATGTCACGTTAAAATAATGAAATCGGTAGTTTGGCATTTTTTTTAAGAAATTTTTTGACCCAGAAATAAAAAAGTACACTGGCTATTGGGTGATTGATGAATCGTGTTATAAACTACACATGTATACACAGGTTAGCAAAATACCCGTTCTTTTTGGCAGCTTCAGTTTCTAATTGCTTTGAAATAAGCATTCTTGTATGTGGACATACAGGTTTCTCATTTAAAAGGTACCGTAATGTGCGCATATAAACAAAGGGTTATAAGATTTGTAAGATTTGCGTTCTTCCGTGGAATCATATGGCACTCCTAAAGTCGTGCAATATGAACCACGGAAGAGCTCGTGCATATTTTCCCACGTACACCTAATAACCAATATATTACACCAACAACATCACAATGCGCTTAGCAATATCAACGTATGCGTTTCGTATAATTTTTGTGCGAGAAAACATCCTTTTCTTAAAAAAACGGCCGAATAAGTAACACGCTTTTGAATAAGTAACAGGTGAATTAATATATAGAAATAAGTCTCTGTCAGCATCTAACTTGTTGTTGGCAACATCAACATATGCAGTTTTCGTATTATAATATTAGGGAAAACAAATCTGAATAAGTTATGAATAAGGAATAAGTAACCAACTTCACATTTGAATCAGTAAGGAATAATGAACAAGTTCCTTCACAGAGGTGACTTGAATGCCCCAATACCACACCCCTCTAAAAATATAATACTAGTATTAGTAAATTATTTCAATCGTTCAAATATACTTTAACTCTGTCGCCACATTCATCACTGACCAGACTTAAATTTCATTAAAAAAGTCGAAATGAGAATAGATGTTAATTAACCTCTACTTTATTGAACACTACAATATGTTTGCAAAAAAAACGATGACGTTACTTTAAAGTGACGCTGTTTATTACGTCGTTGATATCATTTAGGTCATTTTTATCAGATCGAGGCTTTAGCAGTTGATATTATCTATAAACTCTTTATTCCATACGCTTATTTTAGTCTTTTTCATATGGAAAGTATATATTAAAAATGGAGATATAGAAGAAAGGAAAACACAAAGTTTGAATGACTTTGAAAACATTGTAGAAAATGGAGCAGTGCTCGTAACAATCAAATGCCCCATTTCCCACAATGCTTTCAATAGGCATCTGCTTCACGGGTGTCAAAAGGCATATCCATGGAGTTTAGGGTTAAAGGCGATTGCGCCAGTAAGGGTGTTTTATCTCTAAATAATAGATTTTGTTTAAACTTTGTAGGTAGAAAAACCAAGCAAAAACTTGTTAAAATATGAAGTAAAAACGGGGGTCACCGATATTTTTAAGATTTTATTGACTCTTTTCTAGTGACCATATTCACATTACATTTTCTACGGTTTAGAACCATATAGAGCCATTAACCATTACACCCATTATAACGATTCAATAAATGCAATGTGGTCGGTAATTAATTAACCGGTAAATATGAATAAAGTTAAACTAAAGACCTTAAATTCATATCGTACTAGGCCTAATTTATTTTTAAATAAGATTTATTACAAATGAAAACATCATGGAAACATATTGAATGCAGCCGTAGTAGAAATGTATGCATACAGGGACTGAAAGAATACATTTTTCTGTTCGCGCGAAAATTCCACTTTAGGTTTACGAAATTTAAACAGCGAGTTTTTGTTTAATATCGATTTTTGTAAAGATGTATCTGTTTTTGTTAATTTGAACATCTAAGGGTGTCAAACTATTACTAATTCGATAAATAGCGTAGATCCCCGTCAGCCACAACAAAGATAGCGACGACAGTAAGTGATTCACCCCAACAAAGTGTTAATTTTCACACCGGTCGATCGCCAAGTGTGGCCGTTATTTCGGGGAAAATATGTACAAACTGGCCGTTTACCCTGACCGCCGGCCCTTTCAAGAAGGAAATTGGTCGGGGGATTTGAAATGGCCGCTGTTTAGAGGAGACCGTTGTTTGCAGGTGACCGTTAGCTCAGGTTTGACTGTAGTTATTTTATCACCATATGTTTTTTTTTAAACAGTCAATGATAACTCTACCTATCAAGACCACGATATGGCGACAATATTTTCTTTGATTGCAAGTAAATCTACAAAGACCTGATCTTCCTGGTAGTAACACACTTAACGATGGATACTTGTTCAAACAAAGAGTAAGTATATCAAAACTCTTGTCTGAGATTCGACATGCTCTAAACATAATTTGCTGTGCTTGATGTACCTTTATTTTACCTTGGGGATGTGTAGTAAAAACACAACATCATCATTTACGTACACTTATCATATCAAAGCCATATTTCTGCTAGTCTAACTTCGTGTTTATGCTTAGATTCCCAAAAGTCGGTGGTTTTATCGAGGTGCAAAAGTGTTTGTAAAAGAGTACAGGCCGAAAATCCAGTACTTAAACACCAAATTGATATTGTATGTCACAGGGCACTCATATCCAATTATTTACAGTACAACGTCTTGGGTTTATTAAGATTGACTCTCGTCGTGTCATGAGTTGTGGCATTTGAGTAAATACAATAATATGTGGAACACTTTTCAGTTGCACTCAGAATCATTTTGAAATAAAGAATAATGATCATATTTGAGGTTGGACCGTTTCAAACCTCATACTTCCCCAGACACCCTGAACACAGGTACGGTACAGTGTTGCCAGTTTTAGACGAGGGAGACAATGCTTTATAAAAATGTTTTATCAAATAAGCTATAGAGTGATTGTAAATTTGAACCATATCCCTCCTCCGAAAACCGGTTAGTTCTCACCTTGTTCCACTTCGTGTTTTTAGTGCACCAGGATGAGATGGAAGTGTCTGCTAAGTTGTAACTCCCTTTGGCGACAGTCGTGTTTTAGTTGTGTTCCCTGTTGTGTATCCGAACCTGAACTTTTTTCATAACTGATGTATTGCAGGACCTCACATGAGAAAGAAGAAGGACAAGTAACCGGAGGTATCGTATCTTTAATGACCCATCTTATGTGAAAGCTTTACTTTAAGGAATGCAAGCAGTTAAGACCCATAGCAGCCGCTGCCAATTTAATGCTTCATTGATAAGGACATTTGAGTGTGGTTAAAAACAACACCATCGACACTAACTAATGAGTATCCATCCAAATATTTCCCACTCTGATTATATGTCACGTTTAAGTCGAGGCAGCTACTCTGGAACTACACTCTCTGCAATGTCATTAGGCCTGGTTTCGTATAACATGCCTTATAAATCGACATCTGTGAAAAAGATGTTTTACATTATACAGTTGATATGGTGGCAACTTTCTGTAAAACTCTATGAAATGCGCTGGAAAAAAATATTTGAGTTTCTTCAAACATAGCTTTTATTCGCAAACTCGAAGAAATTTTGGATTGGCGACTGTTTATTACATTTCGGTATCTTAGTTTTGGAGAGGTTAAGCGTCAAACATGATCACTGGCGTCACAATGTCTAAAAACTTCAGTTCAAATCATTTTTATTTTACTGAATACAGTCAGTTTAGCATTATACCGCAATGAGCTTGTGAAGACATATAAGGTGCTTCAGAGATTAATTTTGTTACAGCTTTATCATTTCCTTATTGAAATCAACTTCCTATCAGCATTCAAATATGGTTTTATTTATGGGAACTCGACAGTCAACCATTAAACCTTTATACACAAAACTGTTTTGTGAAGTACTTGACCAAGGTAAAAAGATCAGAGATATATTCTTTGGCATCAGTAAAGGGTTCGAATAAGATAGCATTATCTTTCAAATCATGTCATCGATCTGCAAATAGTTTATCCTAGTTATGAAGATGCTTCTCAGATGCATCGAATAATAGGGGTTGTCTAACCTGAGTTATTTCTTAGAAGTTCGCAAACAACCAAGATAAGGCTCCTTGGATATGCTTACGGTTATCTGTACACATATTTAGATTATGGCATATTGTTGATTTTGTTATACAGTGGCATGGTGCAGCAAGTGTGAACTACAACTCGACGTACGTCTTGGTAAGTACTTTCCCAAGCCAATTACTGCAGTGCATGTACATTCTACATTCGTCATTTCAGGCCTTTTCTGTACTAACCTTCTTGTGATGTATGATCTTTGTTTGTTCCAAAACAATTTGGTATTTTCAAAAAAGGTTTGATAGCCTTTCGCTCTTTATCCTACAATCATATACATACGTCTATGTCATAGTTTACATCCGGTACAATGTTTAACTATGACTTATAAAAAACCATTATATGTACATTTTCGTTATTGCATCATACTAATATCATTTTCGTAGTCCAAAATGAATACAACAGCATCTCTGTTGCATGTTTTGAAAATGTTATATATGTCATCCTCATGTACATACTGCTACGCTGATCAGTATGAAATTGTTTTACATGGTTATAGCTGATATTATTGACACACATTGTTGAGCAAATAATAGAGGCTGGTTTTAGCACAGCTCTCATACACTGTAAATAACTGTGTTCTCATAAATAGATTAAAAATGTAAAAAGTAAGAGAGGTTTACCTTGTTTAGGCGAAGTGTGATCCATATTTTATTAACTGCAACCACTTTGGGGATCAGACAAAATAAGCGTAGCCAACAGCTGTCATAATTAGTGTTTAGCACCTTAAAATCAAATGACCCGTTTGATTAAATGTAGATTGTAGATGAAGAATCAACGCGGGAGGGGGTAGGTGTGCCCCAAAGTGGTTGCAGTTGATAAAATATGGATAAAACTTATAATTAATGCAAATATCAATTCATAATTTTGAAATGCTTGACCGTTTCACAAATTTAGTACACTACACATATCTGTACACGCTTTCATGCCACTTAAGTTATAACGTTTTATTTGCCATAGAATGAACGAATTCATTTAAGTTGCAGTAAATGCCTGGTAGAAATTGTGATTGGCTTTGTTTTTCAATTTATATATAAAGTTTAGTTGTAATTAAGGTTTCATTAGGGTGTTTTTGTTATACACCTGAATGTACTTTGCTTGAGGCCTGAAAACATTAGTATATATGACCTAAACTGGATTGTATGACAACATATCACCAGCCGTGCAGTATGATGATCCAATAGGGTGGTCATATGCAGTGTGTGTTTAATACCTGAATGTTCTTCGCTGTTTCAGATCGATTCAAAGACAACCGATACAAAAATTGGATAAAAGCGAGTTTATGCATGCAAAGTACAAAAGAAGGCCTGGAAAATTTTGTGGAAGAGACCTCAACTGAATTGTATGCAAACGTAAAGTCTCTTATATCGCCTGCCACAGACTGCACTCGATGCACTTGGGAGAACAATAAAACTCCAATAGTCACATGCAGTCACTGTAAAACATTGGAAAAGAAAATAGAAACCTCATGCACAAATTATGCTCCAACGTGGAGCAACACGACGTTAAAAGAAATGGAGGAGTCTCACAATAACGTTGCAAAACTGTTTATGCCTACTCATTGTAAAAACTACATTAATCCAAAACAGGGAGACAGCACAGCGCTTCTATCGTTCATGGCAAATTGTATAACCTCAAACTCGAAACTCCTTAATCCGGGCCTAATACATGAGGTGAGATTCCATTACCTTCGTATAAAATCCATATATAAATATTCAATATTTCGTATTTACACAGGCACTAGCTCATCAATTTTTTTGTTTTAAATAAAAATTAGTACTTAGCATACGTCCCATCCCTCTATAGAGTGTTATAACAACACGATGAACAATGTGAAACGATACCACCCTCTTCAGACCAACGATATACCAATAAAACGCCAATATATATAGTCGATGTGGCAAGTTTTCAGAAATGCAAAGTGTTGTCATTGTGAACGACAGTAACACATTCGTAACGCAAAACAATGCCACATTCTTCAGTCTATCGTAACACAAAGACAAAGGCAATATCTTAAGTCAATTCGGCAAGAATTCACAAAAAAACATAGTGTTGTCATTGTGAACGACAGTAAACCTACGGTCACAACGGTTCGAACTACATTTTGTCGTGGTAAACCCCATACAATATGTGTCGTTGCCAGACGTTGCATCATACCCAAAGTCACAGGGGCTACGTTACACATGAGGTGGTTTTGCGATGGGGACGCAACAGAAATAAATATATGTCGTGATAATATCGCGGGTGTGTTGCAAGTCGGTCGCGCGACAGTCTTAGGCCCATCCTGAGTTGTCTGGCACTGTTGAGGGGATTGATTTGAGGGGATTGATTGTCACGTGATCAGATCGTGGTGTACTCGTGAGATGCGTGAAAGACAGTCGCAGATATACGTCAGTGGGACGCTCTCGCGTCCATTCCACAACTATGTATAGCACAACAGTCGCAATGCTGTCGTAGGACATAACCACGAAATCCACAAGACATAAATACACAAAAATGTAAAACAAAACAAGTGCAGTTAAAAAAATTGTCTCACGACGGCACATCGATGCCACGTTGCTCAACACTTCGTAGGACTGTCTTGCGACGACCACGACGACCTAAGATTTGCCCAACTACGCTGTCGTGTCGTTGCACAAATGCATCGTGATTCTTTTTGATAGATGCTTAACACATTTGAAACACATTGGTATCGTTAAAAATCGATCTTTTACGTGATCCTTTTTACTTGTTCCTATACATCTAAATCATATGAATTCTACGTAAAATCTTTGTAATCGACTCTTCGATTTGCTGGTGTAAGGTGTTGTCATTTCCCCCGAGATATGTCAAATAAATCGAGTAAGATATTATATTAACTGATCTTCATGATCAAGCATTGAAATTAGCTTGGTGAGGCAACGACCTTGTAATAACAAGCAAGGCTGACACAGATAATATGTACAAAATCCTAGTCAATTAGAGGTGTAGTTATAGTATGCACGTGACGACAAACCAATAGAAACATATAGAAAGGTCAAATAAGATAACCCGGAAATCGGCGGGTGTCTGAAATGGGGTTAATTCAGCTACGTCTATTAATAGAAAAATCGATGATCGATTTCAACAGGTTGACGGAGAGGTAATATCCGTTCCCATTGAGATTAATATGTTTTATGTCGAAAGTGGCCGCATCGACTAAATATATTTTCGTTTAATTTTTTACCACGATCCGAAAGAGGACAGTAGTAGTGGGTTTCGTTGTTCACCATGTCATATACATTATGTAATAAAGGGGTCGCGTACAAATATGTATACATGTATATTGACCAAAGATACTTTTTACGGCAACAAATGTAAATGATTTGGTGCTGGTGTATATTTACGTATACAAACACAAGACATGTTCTTCCAACGAACCAGTATCAAACATCATATCAAATAGGTATTTCTCAGAAAAGGACACCCAATTGTAAGCAGAGAAAACTGTTTATGTCTAACGTTTGATTAAATTATATTTTAAGAATAAATTTACCCGATCTTTATCTAAAGACAATTTGCTTTAACGCTTTCAGTTTGGGAGACGAATGTGTATATATTTATATATATTGCAAACAGTGTAGACCAAGATCGAAGGGATACAGAATGAAACATTTGATCAGGGTCTGCACTGTTTGCATACAATATCTGCCGAGCAAACAAATATGTTCTTCCGTGGAAAATAATGAATATTCGTTTAAATAAGCCAAACTCATAATTCTTATAATTCATACTTAAAGTGGGCTTTTCTGCAGCTTTTAAATTGTTTTTTCAAATATGAAAAATGTTATATTAACTGTATTTTTCGCAATTATCTCATTTTTACAGAATAAGTGATTGAATAAACATTGCGTTAACATCTAGTTATAAGAGAGTATAATCCTTCATAGCGGTGTTTTGTTACTTTTTATACAATGAGGGGCACTGTTAAGTATACATGTACGTAAATTATAAAATCTTATGAATAGAGATCAGGAGGATCGGATTAAATCTTTTCATTTTTATCATTTGTCATTTCCATTTTTCATAAAACTTATCTAATTCGTTCAGGTCAGGAAATCTAGGAACGATGTTATGCATTCCGGGACCATGCGAATAGAAAAACAACAGCTGAAAGAACTCACAGACGGATGTATTAATCTGTTGATGAACCTTCAACACTTGCCATCTGGCCAAGGCTGCCAGGACGTCATTGATGAAATTGGACAGGTAAAAGTACAGTTGAACTTCGAAAGGTCGAGCTCGCTTAGCTCGAACTCCCGCTTAGCTCGAACTCCCGCTTAGCTCGAACTGAAACAAAGGTCCCGGAGAGACAATATTGAATTCCAAATAGCAAGCAGTATGGCTCCAGATCAGACGCCGAGTTACTCGGCGTCTCATCTGGAGCCAAACTGCTTGCTATTTTAACTAATGTGCTTTATTAAGCACATGATATAAGGTATTTCATAACTTTATCAACAAAATATTATCATTATGCACTAGGTCTTGAAATATCGTTTAGCTGGAACTTCGGTTAAGTCGGACTAATTTCAAAAGCCCGAATGAGTTCGAGCTAACAAGGTTCGACTGTATGTTTAAGCTATAACACAAGAAGCAAACATTCGTCTGCAAAAGCTGTCGTATGAAGCAGTATTTAGAAAAATCAGTCTTCTGGATCATCGTTTTGGAAGTGTAATCACTGTCCAAGGAGTTTTCAACCAGAAAGTTTAAACATCTCGATTGTATTATAATAGCAAAGTCGAGAAATGAAATCGTTTCTCGGACAATATTTAAGCAAGCTTTGCTATTTCATGTTAACTTATTTTTAATATTGAGGGTTTAAGCCACAATATGAATTTCTGGGTAATCGAATTATTCCTCGTTGTGTGTGTAAGAGCTGTATCGGGTGAGGCCGAAGGTCAACCCAGAAGCGACATTCTCACACGTAATGAGAAGTTTTAGGATTATCCAGTAATACATACTGTGATAATATTTCTTTTATTGTATACCTTTCAAATGAAAAGGAAACGAACACGACTTTATTTAAAGGGCTACATATCTTTTAGGGGACTAGATTGATACGGAAAACCTTTCAGACGAGTTGTATTCGGTTGATTGACAACGTTGGTATTTCAGACAGAACATTGATAGACATGCATGTATAATAAATAGAGTATCTTACATGAGTGTTCATCCATTATCATTTTGATGAAACGATTTGACTAAATTCATATAACGCGAGCCTTGGCGAGTGTTATTTGATTTTTTTTTATAAAACGCATCGACTAAAAATTATAAAGAATAGACACGAATGATAGATTATATTTTTCACATAAAAAGAAATTTAAAGGAAATTGCACAACTATACACACTGGAAGAAACGTCACCCGTATAGCTTTTTGCCCTAAAAAGCGGGAAATAGAACGAGACGTCTTAACAAAACGCTGATGGCAATAACGTCATACCCAACGGCCTCAGTTGGTCCGTGGTTCGGCAGTTGAATGCGCTTATCGTCTGGTTTCCAGCTAGCTCATTTGCATAGTTATGTAACTAGCTACATATGATATCTATTTTACTGCTTTATGTCATACCCAGAAGCTAATTTATGTGATAAAAGGCTTATGGTTTCAGTTAGATTGGGTTTGTTGAATATAGTTTTTTACTATATATCAGTGTTTTTTCATTTATATCATTATCTATAATCACGTATATACCGTTTTCAGATTAGTGGTAATTCCTTTCATATTACCTTGGTCAAAGAGAAAGTTGCAATGAATCAACATAGCGAACATGTTAATGGTGAATTGGAAAAATTGAAAGACGTGATTGAATCATCAGAATCAACCAAAGAGATCGATGCAGCGAAAACAGAACTAAAACAGGTAAACATAACCGTGGCTTAACACATCTACAGTCTAAATAGTATATTTATAACATAAGAAGCTGAGTATCATAAAGGGCTATAAAATATGATAACGAAGGCTACGATCAACTTTTTATTGGCACAATTTGTCCAAGGTTTCCATTATTTATTAGATATAATTGTTTTAGCATGATCCAATATTATCAACCAAATATCTTAATTAAAACTTAGAAAAAGTTATTGCTCTCTGTGTGCTTAAATGAATCCCTACTTACTATTGAACAAGCAACAATGCTTCAAGAAAATGAACGTTTTAAAATGATTCGTTTACCCCCAAAACTGCTGTTACGGACACGGCATATATTGTTGGACCACGTGAGAAGACAAGAGTAACACTATAGACATAACGCTTTGAGTGACTACATTGTAAGACTAAACGTTTATATAGAGGAAAACACAAAGTAGATAAGCAAGAACTTTGACAATCGTCTAAAATTCCATGCGACAGACTCACCCCAGAAATATATATAAAAACTCTGGAAAGTTGTGCCTGTTAGGCTAGTGCCAAGTCGCCAAGTGTTGATGCAAGCAAAATTTGCATTCAGTAATATTCATATGCATTAAGAGGAGTTTTATATTTAATTCAGTTTTAATCAAATGTAAGATAACCACCCGGTAGTGCAGAGGTAGTGTTTATGGGTTAATGCTACACATACCAAGACAATTCTTTTCAATTATCATACTATTTCAAGCAAATATAGCAAATAATGAAAATAGATATAGTTTCCAGAAAACATATCGAATTTCGCCGACAATACATATGAACTAGGGCCATAAATTATCAGCTTTCCCGAATAAATTTGCATATTAGGGTAAATATTTGGAAAACCAACAATAAGAATTTCTTAAAACTTCACATTTGGAACGCTGATGCCATACACTATTAGAAAATGACAAAAAATATGGGTGTCACCATGCTTATTTTCAAAATATAAACTAAAATGTAGGTTACCCTATGTTTGTTCCCTGGAAAATTGTAGAAATGAAAAGTAAAAAAATAGATTTACCATTCATTAAATCGGATTTTATCATTTTGAAAATTACACGGAATGACATGAACTACTATTAACATGTGTTTACAACAAAAATATGCTATTCAAATAGAGTATTAACGCATTGCATGCACATAACAGA
>JAULCE010061218.1:0-13248 GCA_032359355.1 Macoma nasuta | reverse complement strand
ACTAGGTCTTGAAACATCGTTTAGCTCGAACTTTGGTTAAGTCGATCTAATTTCAAGCGTCCCAATGAGCTCGAGCCAACGAAGTTTGAATGTATTTTTTGTCTGCTGAAACTTATCTGCTTGATTTTTTTTCAACTTTTTCCCAATTGCCTGAAATTTGGCGAAACTATTGCCTGCCTGTGTGTCAAATATCTTGGATTTAGATCAGACTCTGAGTAATTCAGCATCTGATCTGGATCTAAGCTAATTTGTTTTTATCATCACAGTATTGAGTAGCTAGCTTAAAGACTTAACTTGAGACAATATGATACAATATGCAAACTGCTTGGATCCATACCATATGCTGAGTAACGTTTTAACCCGTTCACTGCCAGGAAGGTTTTGCACATGCGCAAATATTTTGTCTACTTCCGTTTTAGCCATAACACACTTCATCGACCTTCGGTATAACCTTTGGTCGAGTGTCAAACAGCTTGGATCCGAATGAGACGCCGAGTTTCTCGGCGTCTCATTCATATCGAAGCTGTTTGTGTAACTTAACTCGGGGTAGGGCAGTAAACGGGTTAAAAAAGATGGTCTTGTTGATGGTCTTTTGGACAGGTGGCTGCTTCCATATTACATTTATCAGCCACCTGCCTATAGTGCTCTCTGCACTGCTTCATTTAAAGGTCATTGTAGAGAGGTTCTGCTGTGTTCTGGATCCAAGATGCTAAAAAAATATATTCAGAAACGTTGTAGAAAAAGGCTCAAAAGTTGAGCAAACAAAACTTTTGGCAGATGACAAATTTATTGGCATGGTACCATTTATAAGGGCATACATTTTTTGTCCAATTATCAATAAAAGACAGAATAGGTATCATTAATTTTGGAACTCTTTCTATTTAAACAAACAGTAATAATTTTTAAATTGAATGCATAAAAAAGAACTATGTATCAGTTATTGTGATGAAGTTTTTACAGTCAAACATTTTGGCCATGTCATGCGAAAAGGGGCACTCGGACATATCAAACAGTTTAGCCCCCGACCAGCTGCCACGTCACTGTCGTGGCGGCTGGTCAGGGTCTGCACTGTTTGCAATCTTAGAGGACATCCAATTCTACCTTTAAATGAATACAAATGGTAAATTTCGTGACTACATGCTGGAATAATAGCTTTGAAAAAAAGCTGAGTCAGCGCTTTTTTTATATGTCCGAGTGCCCCTTTTCGCGTGACGTGGCCCACATCACGCCGTGCACACGTGACATGATATCACATGTAGTAAAGTGTTTTTTCATCGACTTCTATCAGAATATTTAACATGTTCGCCGTTTCTAAAACTGTCGGTTGTAATTGGTTTAAGATCAAATATTGATTCTTAGACATCGTCTAATCTGGGACTTCAATTTTGCAATGGCGATTTGAGTCGTCTATGGTGGTGAAAAGATTCACATTTTGAACCATGCATGTGGGCGAAACTATCGATCAAATTCTAGTCTAAATATGTCATTTGCCATCTTTATACACTGTTTCAAAATGGCACTTTCGTGGTTTTGAAAAACATCGACGATATATTAATATTACCACTGCCGCATAGTATGACTCCCGTGAATCTGAATGTCAATAGCTACATGTAAAAGTAGTTCACCTTACCCACGACATTTGACATTTATTTAAACAGCTTGGAGTAAGTAGGCGTCTGAACCGGATCCATGCTATATGACACTCAGACAATAGTTGTCCCAAATTGAAAGCAAAGCCAATAAAGTGATAACATCTAGCTGACAATTATTTTAACAGACGACAATTTCAGCAGCCGACAATTATGACAGCATTTCAAAAAAGCTAATACTTTCCCTTGACGACCTTGGGAATAATGACAAAAAACGCGCCAAACCGATCACTTATCGTCTGGGGTTATCATTTGAATAGTTTCAAAGGCACATTTATCTTGCCATTTCAATTAAAACTCACGACCACAGCAATATCGTCATCAAGCCTGAACCCGGGTTAGACGTCGAGTAATCTCGACGTCTAATCCGGATCCACGCAGTTTGACACCAAGGAAACATTAATCCGAAGCGATTTGGACTAAGTCAAACATATTACGCATAAGTGAGTTATAGCTTACGACAATTTTGGCGGCGAGATAATTGTTAAATTCTCTTCGCGTAAAATGAAAATTTTATCATAAAAATCATGTCTCTTTGGTCAACAAATCCACGCACTATTTCCCTAAAAGGATTGGGATATAAAGCATTGTTCTGATATCCTGTCCTCGAAACATAACACCGGACGGGTATAATCAAACGGTACGTCAGAAAACGTTTCCTCTGTCAATTAGGTATCGAGTTCTCTAATCGATGTACTTGAACTTAATACAATACGGAGACTACTACAATTGACGAATCACTGAAGCGCCCGAAGCCGCGCCTACTTAAATCAAGGGGAGATTACTATTTTCATCTCCGACAAGATAGACGGTCTATACAGACGCCATGTTGTTTACGGGTTCCTGCAGACAATATGGCGGCTGTATAGACCGTCTCTGAGCTACACTTACCCCATCAGAACCGCTCATCATTTGAAAAATGCATTATAAAACACTTTTGCTAACAAAACAATAACTTTCAAATGTCGGAGAAAATGGCGGATGACTTCATCTCCGTCATCACAAGAATGACGTTATTGAGTGGCGATATCTGATTGGTAAAGCGTTTTGTCGGCGATCCGTCAATTGAAACGGGAACCGGCACCGAAATGGAAACGAATGGACCACTATCTATTTTTGAAGCGATTGAACAACCAATGAACAGGTTCAGAACGTTCCAAAATTTGAATGATTTTAAATACATTGTTAGAAATCGAGCATTTTCTAGTTACGAACCAATGCTTATTTCACACTTCCATATTTTAAAAAGTTATCTAATAAAGAGGTGCCAAACGGCGTATACATGCGGTAAAGGCTAAACTGCTTCTAAATCTAGTTTTTGCCTTTACTGATATGGTGGAAACATTTAACAGGCAAAGCATCAAAGACCCGATTGCTACGAATGGGACTCAACACATTTTTCGTCATGAGCAAATGCGCCAATTTCTACAAAATGGATGTTTTTTAAAAACATTCAAATACGATATTGTTTTAGATCAGATATTAAAGACAATTTTCAACCACGAAACAGCAGTTTTTAGACAGTTAGCTTTCATGCCAAAATAAGTTGGTCTCTAAAGATCTTTAGACTCAAAAGCAAATGCATTTTTGATGGCATAAAAAGAGATTAAGGCGATGGTTTACTTTACATTTGAGTAGAGTAAACCCCTTCATTGCTAACCCCGGATCATAGTTTCATATGCAAATAGCTTAGAAAATGACCAGAGTGCTCCACCAAAACTAGTCTGGTCTGAGTTTGCCCAATGTATCTGCGCCAAATTTAAAAGTGTCGATTGTAATTGCTTTGGATCACATATTGTAACGAACTTAATAACATAAATATTTGACTGGATTGGACTTTCCGACACCCTAATATTCTCAATAATTTTTGTCGCAAAATAGTGAAGTCCCTGATCAGACGCCGCCTTTAAAGGCAACGTTTGATATGGGACTTAACTTTTTGGCAGTGTCGATTTGGGTCGTCTACGGCTGAGAAAGAGTTACATGTATATGTAATGTGCCTGTGGTCGCAATAGTAAGGATGTATGTTTAAAGGCAGACTTTATCAATTTAGCTCAACATAATAAATTGACACGCTATTGCGTGTCTATTAGACTTAAAATATTGCACATGTGAAACACTGATAGCTTTGAGTTGTCAATAATTGCTCCCACCTTATTCCTTTACAGTATGCACGGTGTCATGACGTTAACGAAGGACGTAATTAAAAATCTGAAAATAAACATTTCGCATGAGCATCCTGATTAGTTCTAGTGGTTTTAAGCGATGATATCTTATTTTTGATAATAGTGGGATTGTCGTGATTATATGTCGTTTTAACCTTTCACCGCCCTATGAGACTCAAATGATGGTTATTAAACCTTTGCAATCCAT
This sequence comes from Macoma nasuta, assembly GCA_032359355.1. Classification (NCBI taxonomy): domain Eukaryota; kingdom Metazoa; phylum Mollusca; class Bivalvia; order Cardiida; family Tellinidae; genus Macoma; species Macoma nasuta. The sequence goes on along the minus strand of JAULCE010061218.1, from coordinate 9,226 downwards.
GCAGTCCTTGGTAAATCTCCGCCTTACAAGTTATAAAGACGATACGTCTAAAACTAATTGACATACATGCCATGCCCGTCACATTAAGAGTCTTAATGTGACGGGCATGGCATGTTTGTCAATTATTGGGTATTGTCTCTTCTTGGCATCTTATCAGATATATCTAAACAACTACGAGGGTATATTCTCTTCTGTTTGGTTTATTATCATCTTAAAGCGTAATCTTGTCATTCTTGGAATGTGACAGGCATATCGTTTATGACTCGATATGTCTCTTTTGTCTGGTTTATAAAATCTCTTCTTAAGACGTAGTTTTACCAACCTTGGCATGAAATTGACAAATCAAATATGTCTAAACAAGTGTGAGGGTATAGTCTCTTCTGTTTGGTTTATAATTATTTTAAGGAATGGACTTTCTTTCTTGGAATATAACGGACTTATCATATATATCTTATTTATATCTAAACAATTATGAGGGAATAGTCTTTTCTGTTTGGTTAAGAATTATCGTAAGGTGTAGATTTTCATTCTTGGAATGTAACAGACTTATCATATATGTCTAAACAATTGTTAGCATATAGTCTTTTCTGTTTGGTTTATAATAATGTTATGGCATTATCTTGTCATTCTTGAAATGTGATGGGATAAAAATCATCACTGATCTGACGAGGACGCGGCTTTGTTGTCCATTTGCAAAAAATATAATACCGATTTATTTTTTCACATGGAAATAATAACCCTTATTCTTCCGCCAAACAGTTTTCATTAAATTCTTGGTTGCTTGATCTTTCAACCTTGTTTGATTCGTTTGAAATTTGGTTAAATTGTTGTCTCAGTGTCAGCATGGTTCCGGATCACAGACGCCGAGTTAATCGGCGTCTGATTTGGGTAAACGCTATTTGACGATATGCATGGCTATGTTCGTGATTGAAAGGATAAGGGATACACGAAATGAGCACTCTTATGAGATTTTAACCCATCAATATAACCATCCCTCTCAGAGATTAAAGTCTTTAAAATCCTCATACATGTATTTATATATAACCAACAAAACCGCATAACTCCTGCAAACGAATATTGAGAACATTGTGAAAAGTTGACCATTCGCATGTTACTGACAACTGCTTCAGTTTGTAAACTTTATCAAACTTTGCAGTTTCATTACTTGTAAAAAATCATCCTCTTCATCAGATTCTGTCCTAGAGGCCAAGTCTAAAAATAACACATGCGTTCTAACGTTCAAATATCAATCATTCGACAGGATATTTAAACACAAACTAGCAGAAAGAGATACTTAACAGGCTTCATTTTAAGAGAAAGTCGCTAATGACTCGATGCAAACAATGTTCGGATGCAGATAAGACACAGGGTAACAAGAAGTCGCTTCTATATCCGGTTTAATATAGGCTGACCTAGTTTGGGCAGTTGTAAATATGGCTACAAGACACACATTTTTACAAAGTTACACTTTGTTCCGCTTGTTAAACCATAAGGTCGTAATGTTGTTCCGATACTATAATTATTGAACTTAATAAAACTCGTATCCCGCTTGATCTTTAAACCTTGTTCGATCGTTTAAAATTTGGTTAAACTGTTGCCTGAGAGCCAAATAGATTGGATCCGAATCAGATAAAGATAGTCATTGTGTGTTTTCTTTGCATCGAGGTCTGAATCGGGTTCAAGATTATTTTAAGCTCCTAAAAAACACGCCATCAACGTAATGGGATGAAGTGTAGTATTGCAGCAGAGGAGGGTTTGAGCTCACGAGGAAATTGAGCAGATCTCATTACATGCACATGATCCATTTCCTACAATGTTTACAATACCTATCAGTTACAGAGGCGCTAAAAGACATTTCTGTGGAGGCTAGGGTAAGTTTCTGTTTTGATTTGGTTTCGATGCCGTTTTTAATAAATACGTTTCTTTATATTCAGTTTTGGCGTTCTATATATTTGCGAAAGCAAAACATGATTAAAATTTTCTGAAAGTACACTATGCCAGTCAGTTTTGTATGTCCGGTTATCTTCATAAATATTCCATGAAAACATAAAATATTTTGCATGCCATTTCAATGACAATAGTAAGACGTGTTTACTACATACAATGCCATGGCAGGGCACATTCCAAAAGCCATCGGTTAAAAACTATAACACAAATCCACCATAAACGAAAATGTTGTAAGAGGAAAACTGATGTTCATATTTCTAGATAAGCATTCGTAAGTGAATTACATTAGTTAGATATGTATATATTAATTATCTATATCCTAAGACGCAAATGCTTTGTTTGCCATTATATTTAAAAAAAAAACACACACTTAATAGTGATTCAATTCAGTATAATCGTTCCGAAAGCGATAACATCTATGCATTGTATTCGAGCTCCGGGTAAATGGAACTGAAAAATATTATCCGCAAACTTCGACATAGTAAGGTCCGACTTGTAATGTAATGCATCCCAAACGATACGGTCGCGCAGTTTAATATTCCGATAACGGTTTCAATTTTCAAAGAGGATTTTATCATGTCATAGTTTTTGCATCGGTAGAGCTATAAAAACGTGATGCAAATGTCTCAAATATTGGTGCTTTGTTCTCTGTGTCGTTGACATACAGTATTAGGTTTCGTTTCCATCAACGGGGATACAGTACAGAAACTAATTAAAATGAAAGCGGACTCGCAGCCGAATCGTATCGGAGAGATATGACGTTCAAACCATTTCAAAAAAACACCAACATAGCACAAAGCAGGTTTAAAACTCTAAAAACTAATAAAAACGACACAAGTGTTTTGCATGTGGTTGCTGAGTGTGTTGAACCAGTTTGTACAGAATATTTAACCACAACTAAGTCTGCAGTTGCTAGGGCCGAAATCGGGTAAACCGTAAATTCAAGGAGTGTCAGTACTTTACCTTATATTGACAGAATTATCCCTCAACCTCATATGCTTGTTTAAGATTCATCCACAATAAACCACTCTGAGGGAATGATGAATATCTAAGCCAAAGAAAAATATTATTTTTTTCAATAAACATTACAGGCAATGTAACATTGACGCATGCCAGGCAAAATCTTCATTTCCCACAATGTTTTCAAAAGTCATTTGGCTACAGAGGCGTCCAGGGCGTTACCATATTTGGAATGTGGTTATCTTTATTTGCTCTTTAATTGTCTGTAAATTCTCTTCGTAACAGCAAAGGGAAACATCAATTTAAGTAAACTTCAACTCACAGATTGAGAAAATCATATTTCGTAACACGAACTATGTCATTTGTTCTTAAAAAAATTGGCTCCCAACACTGTCATGTTAATATGGAGCGGTATAATAATATCAAACAGCTTCAAACTGAATCAGAAGCAACCGAAAAATCAGCGTCTGATCCGGGAACAAGCTGTTTAACACTAAGTCAACAATTTCACCATACATTTGAAGCGAAAATTAAAAGGATCAAACATTAAACAGAAGACAATTTAAGTTGAAGTCGTGCATGGGTAAACAAGGGTAGCAAACAAAACACATAGGATAAGTGTGTTATTACGACGAAACCTTAGGCAGAAAAGTGAGATGATATAACAAACTTCTTCCCCGTTATCTCGACCACGGTTAAGTCGAATTCAGGCTTCTGTCGAAACTGAACTCTGGCCAAAGTAGAGCGTTTTGCTAGGCTTTTTTACGAATAACACGTTTTTTGAATTTAATTAGATCTTAAAAATTGTAAAACTAGCCCTCCAAACATTAAGATTACAAACATAAATATCGATTTGCCAAATAATTTTGTAATAGCATTTGAGTACAAATGTTTAGTTGAACGACACTACATTTAGAATCGTCACTCAAAATGGAAACAAGAATATTTCGATCTGCAAATATTTTAGAATAACATAACATTATTTACCACTTTCTTCAAAGAAGCGTCTTTTGACTCCTCTGTAGCAAAAAACTATTGAACATTGCATTGAAAGCAATGTTTGTCATTGATCAGTTGCTCGTCACGAGCAATCAGTCAATACGGGCATACTGTAATAGTAGACCATTCCTTTGTTACTGCTAAAAGTCTTAACCATTCCATCCCACAATCTATTTTTAGACTAAGTTACAAAGAAAGAGTCTGATAAAAAGATATTGAAAATCCAGGCAAAAGAGAACATGCAATTTTGAATTGTATTGAAATCATTCTAGGAAATGGAGAACTTGCTTGTTTGGAACAAATGCTTCATTTCCTACAATGTTTTCAACAGTAAAATGTTGCAGAGGCGCTAAAAGCGCTTGTGTTGAAGAACAGACCACAAATATATTACTTCATTATTAAAAGTGTATTTGCGTTTGGCATGTGTTTCGAGGTCAAAAGTTCATTTCATTCTTAGTTTGTTTACAATAACATATGCATAAGAGCACCCATTCATTCATTATTATACACAAATAGTGTCGAGTCACTTGTATTAGTACTAAACGAAAAGAGAAGAACAATTATGAAAATTAATCATCAAAAAATATATTTATCGAAATATCAAGGAAATAGTGAACAGCCACATTGGATTTTCACGTGTGTTTGTAAATATTTGCCTGGACAGTTTTGCTGTTAAAAGAAATTAAATTCGTCATGTTGATGATGCCTTTGCCCATTTAACAAACATATATAAACATATATATAGATACCGTGCGCTATTTAGCCGATGAGATGTACATGTTTATGTTATTATTGATTTACCTGTACGCTTATCATGTGGCATTTTAACAAGTAGACAATACTGTGTGGCATAACAACATGACCTACATAAAATGTAAACGCCACAATTAAATCACTGAAACAAAACGTAAAATAATTAAAAAGAGAAATATATAAAATAAGATACATACATAATACAGTGACATTCGAACCCACGCTGATCAGATTAAACGTGTAAACTAACGTGCACCGATAGCAATAGGTGTGCCATATGATCTAAAGTTACATGTAGTGAACATGGCATCATACAGAAACAATAATACAACACGATCCATGAAAATGGATGAATAATACGGAATTACGAATTCACATCATTCTTAAGCGTTTAGTATGGCAACTTGATAGCTTAATGATAACTTATGAATGGACAGAAATGATATATTACTTCCTTGGTTATGTCTTTTTATTTCGATATAATGGACAGCGTGGAACAAAATGATGGTCTAATTCAACTAAAATAAGAACAGTTATAGATCCTGTTATTTATAATTTGCCGGTTTCGATTCATAAAGAGACTAAATCAAGAAAAATATTTCCAAATGAAGTACTATTTACATCATCAAAGTGTTTATCATATATCTAACTAAAATCTATTCCATTTATTTTGTTATGATTTAAATAAGGTTGATGTACTATGATTGTATAACATACTTACATACATTTATTTTCTCATAATAAGCAAATGCTCCATTTCCCACATTATTATCAAATACAATCAAATTTTTACATTTTTCTTTACATAAGATATATTTCTTGCCATAAGAAACTTTTATTGTGAATGGGTTTATAAAAGCGAATTGAGTAAAAGGGAAAAGAAGAGATGTCTGAACTGAGACGTCACTGTTTGCGGAGCTTTCGAAAATCATGACATTATTTATCTTGTGTTTCATTTCAAGTATTCAGTCTTAACCTTTGAACCTATATAATCGGCTTTTGGCGCTCCTGATTCCGATGATTTATCGTTAACATTGTGGGATTTGAAGCATTTGCTCGAAAGGAGTAAAAGAAAACAAAAAAAACATGGGTTAGCTTGTGCCTAGATATTCTTCCTTTTTATAAGAGACTCACTTTACTCTATTGATGCGCAGTCAACATCATTCAAAATTTTGATATGTTTGTTTTTTCCTTTTCACCATATAAGTACATTTATTGTACGATATGAGGTAATGGGTCCATACCTAAAAGGTCGTTTTCCAACAGCAAGCCAGGATATTTTCTCTATGAATATAGTGGTGTGAACTCTATTAACAACGAAATATTCTTGTTTAATAAAACAGTACTACTACGTTGGTTTTGAGCCTTTCGGCACCAGATTTAAAATCGCTGGTTGTTACTAGTTTTGTAACAACTAGTTACAACGATAAATACCAAACAATCTGTGAAATCCTTATATTCGGACTTGCAAACAAATCAAGTCCCTGATCAGACGCTGCCTACTAAGAAGTCCTACTAAGGACTGCACTGGTAGCAATGGTCGACTAAGGCGGTGATAGAGCTTATTAAAGGTAATACAAAATGGGCGTTAAAACGGTATAGAATAGCATTTCTCTGAAAGTATGATGACCTATACCGCACATATCAGACGAGATGCGACGAGATGGGTGGATATTACACATTCTGTCTCCTAAAACATCAGACTCTCCTTAATCATCAATCATCTGGAAGACATTGTCTAGGAATTAAAACAAATGTAACCCGAGAAGTCTTGCTCACAGACATATGTAGCATCTTAGGTTGCTATAATACGTGCTTGTACTTTTAGTAGAAGCCGTACCAGTGCCACATTACAAAGTCGCCGGGGACCGCTTGCACTGAATTCCTTTAACTGTTTTAAATGTAACCTGAGCAATTGTTGCTTTGGGACATATGTAACCTTATTGTTATGATACGTGTTTGTCTTACGTAAACGCCGTGCTGGTGTCACATCGACGGGAATAGCTTGCACTGAATTACTTTAACTCCTTTACTGCCATAGGTGACTTAAATCACCATTGCAATCACTGTAAAGTGATGTGACGCTCTAACATCTAAATTTGAGCTTTCGACCTCATATACAACTAACTGATATCGAAGGGATAAAACGATCATTTGTTTCCGACTGTTGCGCCGCAAAAAAGCACAAACACAATGCACATTTCATTCCAACGGTAAAATTGCTATAAGAGCAGCAAAAACACATACTTTAACACCTTTTTAACATTTCTGTTCTTATTTGAAAGAAAATAAACAGATTAAAATTAAGTACAGGATCGTTCTACAATGTCAACAATGATACGCCTTCAATTGTTTAATCCTCACTGACTTTTGCGACGCAATTTATTAGAACGCCACGGCCTAATCGCGCGATCAAGTGTACGGATAAAATGACAAAATCACCTTCCATGTCATTTCAGAAAAAATCTTAAAAGTGTTTCTCGGTTATGTACTGAAATCAGCGATAAATGTAGACTTTTGCCCTTCACTTCTACACTAAATTAAAGGAACTATTTCACCTTTTGCAATTCGATTTCTTGTTTTGCGGTGAGTATTTCCAGAAACCGCATACATAACTTAAGCAATGGATTATATTAGACACTTGCTAAACACCTCCTTTACGTCTTATCAATGTTGCTTCATCTTTGATTCAATTTACATGATTTTCAAATTTCACTGTCGTTACCTCGTTACAGGTATGTTATTTGTTTCCTTTTTGATGGCATCTTTGAAAACATGAAATATTTGTATATCTAGTATTTAATGGTTTACAACAGATCGCTTAAATATTTTCAAAAATTGACTGCCAATTTGTCACTGGACGCCAAGTTTTGTTGAATTGGCTTGAGTGTTTCAGCAGAGTGTTGCACTGAATATAAAGTTGAGTAACATCTTAGTTTAGAGATTGAACTTACTCAAGAATGGAAGAGCCATTCTTGAGTCTCGAATCTGAGAATAGGTCGGTGAATTCTGTCCCTGATTTTCTTGTAACTTAATATGTTCAGCAAGTGTAATCAGATAACCCGGTTTGTTTTTTCATTCCATTGACAGGAGTGAGTTTTATTTATTTTTGCATATGTTCTACGTGTTAAGTCACGAGACTTTTGCCTAGATACTCATTGAACGCAGATTTTTCCGTTTGGATAAGTCCTAAACAGCTTAATGAGAAATGAAAATTAATTCGACTTGAACTAATCCGAGATAACGAGTTCTTACATGTATGTTAACTTTGCTATAATTTGGCAAATATTTTCGTTCAATCTTCTCTTAGTTTATTAGTTGAATGCCGATATTCTTGTAATCCAATAATGCTGCACCTAAACACATTTATAGCCACGCTAACTCTACAGCCTAAATTCTTGTGATTTACTAAAGTTAAATAAATAGAACATTCTTAAGTCGCATGGCATTATGAGCATATTTGTATTTGAGCGCGACTGTACAAACATAACGTTATATGTTATGCTGGTAGGCATGCGGTTTATATCGAATTCCATGCTACTGTGTATTGCCATATCGGATGCCTTACAAGGCGGTGTCTGAGCTGGAACTGTACAGTTTTCCATGGTGTATTTTAGCGATTAAAGAGCTAAAACAAAATGGTAGTGTTTGTCTTATTTTTAACTCGGCGTCTGATCAGGTTCCAAGCTTTTTGACATCCATACAATAGTTTCACCATATTAGGCACTTCGGACACAGGTTTAAAAATGCTGCAAAAAATAATTTGAACAGACGACAACTTTCTTAGCGTGATAAGGGTTAAACATAGTTAAACTTTGATTGTATTTTGTTGTTTCTAATGTACTAAATGTACCAGTAATAAATGTGTTTTCAAGGCTGACTTGAGTCACCAATAAACGCGAGGTTGATGAACAAACTTGTATCTATATTTTACAGGCTATTTTACGTAATATTGTAATGAAAATAAGTTCTATCATAATTGATGCATTTGTTGATGTGTCTGATAGCTAATGATTAGTTCGTAATTTGATTTCTTTACAAACGGTCTTAAATACGATTTGTAAAAACATACACCATAACTTGTATACGCTAATCGGGGCTGTAGGACGACTGCAAAAACAATTTGGATCAAACTCAGATGCGGAGCAACTCGGCGTCTGAGCAGGATTATTGACTTTTGACACAAAGACAAGTCGATGGCTTGTTGCAAAACTATTGTTACTTCGTCACAAATGTGAAGGAGTTACAATAAGTTTGCACCAAGCCATCGAAGTGTTCGACCAAAAGATGGAACGCATCAATCGGCCCTTTCCGCCAAGCTCGGGAAAGTACTTTTATTTTCGCAGAATATAACCAAGGAGTTCCGATTCGGAACGCATCCCTCCGATTCGCTGATGGGTCTGTTGCAGCGACATATGACGTACATATATGCGCCGGTTCAAAACTCTCAGAAATCACATGAATCGCTTTATAAAAAAGCACATGATGTATTTGTTTAGAGTTTGAATTGACTGTTCGCCATTTTGCTCCGAAAACGGTCTTATCGATTTGATTCGCCCTCCGATAC
>JAULCE010061107.1:0-13250 GCA_032359355.1 Macoma nasuta | reverse complement strand
CTACTCGCATCAAAATAATAATAGTCGATTTATTGGATTATCTTCTAAGAATCGCCATTGCATCTTATTAACACGACCTTGGGGAAATAGACATCGAAATATACAGGGACGCTATAAAGGGAATGTAAATATAGCAGATATCTCGGAACTTACATATAGAAAATTAATATGGGAAGCGAGAGTGAGGTATAATAAAGTACAAATATTAGAGTTTCGGAAAAGCCAAATTGCTTTTAACTATTTCTGTTTTTTATATCGTTTAAATATTTGATTCAAACCAGTTACATCCGTCACATTTGAATTAGGCGCCGAAAGGGTTAACCAAGAATAATAATGAACAATTTTTTATGTATTTTAATGCAGTTCCCTAACAACATATACGAGTTGTATGAAGTCATGTGGAAAATAACATATTCCACATGTGATACAATTTTGCAAATAAACCTGAGACAGTATACTGAACACTTTCAAAAAGCGAAACATCTGCTTGAGTTGTTTATGATGGTCATGGTTGTAGTGATGCTTTATAACACCGTTTGTTGGTCGCGCTTACATTTCATTATTTATATGATAGATAACATTCTCTAACTTCGTCTTTGTTTTTTAGCATTTCTCATATTTCAACCTATTAAAGAAACGTTTTAATAACATCTGATACGTTAAATCTTAACCCTTAGCCTGCTACGAAAATTGCTGTCGGCTCATTATATCGTCTGCCTATTTCTTTTTTAATATTATCCTATGTTCTTAAAATTTGATGAACCTATTGTACGTGTGTCAAACAGCCTGGATCATGATCAGACGCCGAGTTTCTCGGCGTCTGATCTTGATCCAAGCTGTTTGAACAATCACTTATGTCGTGAATAGGAGGTTAAGGATCGAAACATACAAAAAGTGATCTATCCTCGAACATTACACCATACTCGTACACAAATCCTACCGTATCCATAAAATAACATTGATTTGGTTCCGTCTATTTTTGCAATAGTAATTTTCTTTTAAGTTGGTATCTAGAAGTGATACGTCATTAATTAGAGTAATTAAATTATTTTAAGAAATCGTCACGAGAGTGTTCAATTTGAAACTTAAATCTGAAATCAGATCTAATATAACCCGTTTTTGCCGACATATAAAATTGTGTGCTGAAATCTCGCCTGCTTGACATCTTAACATTGTTATATTCTCTTGAAATTTGGTCAAACAGCTTGGAACCGGATCAGACGCCGCGTTATTCGGCGTCTGATCTGGATCCAAGCTGGTTGACGGCATAACTAAGGTCGCGACCGGCATGAGAAGGGCTAATATCTCATACCGCCCACAATATAGCATTTACAAGTTATTAAAAAATGTTTGCCCGTTTTCTTTATAAAAATGATATGACCTTGACAACTTGTTTACACTGACTGAAAAGTATCAGGATTGGAACTCACGTATTCAACTCTGTTTATAAACGCGAGTCGGAAGTCGTTTAATATTCTTCGTGACTTCTCTTTAACCATTTAATAATAGTTTACACTGACATAATGTTGGATATGTTTTCCTGACAGTCAACATTGCAATGCAGGGGCTATAACATTGAATGACAAATTCCAATGTTGAAATGTTTTTAAATTGAGCAAGACCTGAGCTCGAGACTTTAAGTGTTAGCCGGGCACGCTTCATATCCCTAAGGTAGAATATAATTGTTTTACATCGATACAGTGTTATCTGCGAAAGGCGACCCAAGAGATAACTTTTTTGCAGCCTGGTTGCGGAGTAATTTTAGGTCCGGACCAATCGTTCACTTAGCGTCTCAATCTGAGATCTTGCTCAATCTCAACATTTCAAATTTGGATTATTTCATTCAATTTAATTGCCACTGCACTAAAACTGTTTAACTTGAACTGCCATTCCATGTTTCACTGGCAGGCAAAATGTCACTTCAGTGGCTATAAAATTAAGGTCGACATTTGAATATGAAATTTTGCTTTTGAGCACGTTCTCAGCAGCTCGATACGTTAAGTGAAAGACGGGCTAGTACTGATAAAACTGACTGACACATAAACACTTCTTCAAACGATTTTGAAAAATGTCGGAAACGCGAACACTTGAACAAGACGGGCATTCATCCGATGACAATTTCGTCATTCGTGCTTTTGAAGGATCTCCCTTTTACAGAATTAGACTTAGCCTTTTTGAAATTACAGTCGAACTTTATTGGCTCGAAGCTGTAGGGACCATTTTGATAAGCCTTAATTACCGGAAGTTCGAATTTCATTCGAACTTCCGATAATTCAGACTTATCAAAATAGTCCCTGCAACTCATTAAAGTGCTTACACAACAATTACCTTTATGTTTTTGTCCATAAATAATTTGTTCGACAAGGATAAATTCGAGCCAACCGTGCTCGGCTCATCGAAATTCGACTATATTTGCGACCATATCCTTTAACCGAAATTGAAGCAAAATTAACGAGGGTAAACCAATTCAGCAGAATTCGCCAGTAATAGCGTTATGATAAGGTTTGCTAAAGAATCAGGTTTTAACCCACTCTCGCCAAATTGAACTTTGTCGGTTGTAACTGGTTTTGGATAAAATATTTTAAATGAGAAAAATAATAAAATAAAGATTTTGCATTCCCAGAACACTTTTATTCGGAATAAATATTGTTGCAAAAAGTGAAGTCCCTGATCAAACGCTGCCTTCTTAGGTGGCGTCTGATCTGGATCTTTTTACAATGTCGATGTTTAGCGCTATACAAGTTATGGCAACTACGATATACTATCAATGCCGCCTTAGTGAGCTATTGCGAATTGTGCAGCTCAGGACCAGACTCCGCTTTGAAAAGGCGGCGTCTCAACAAGGACGTCACTGTTTGCAACAAAAAATAATTCTACATAAGGATTTTAAAAGTCAACGTTAATTTCAAGCCAATATTTGTTATTAATTTCGTTAAGATATCTAATCGTTAACTAATTGCAACCGTCATTTTTGTTTTTAAATTAAGCGCCAAAGGAAATAAACAGTTCATTTGTCTTGTTCAAAATAGTTCTAGGTTTTGCGAGATTCTGCATTTTATCTACCGATGAGATAATAACTATGCATACGGTTTAGCTCAAAATGAAACGACTAGTAAAATCCCGTTATTTGAAGACGGTTAAACCCTTTCATCACCGTATTTAAGGGTCGGTTGTAACTGGTTTTGGAACAAATATTTTAACGGAATAAATAACAAAATAATTCAATAAACTTTGTCTTTACATAAACCTTATTATTGGGAAAATATGTGTCAGTGTCTGGAGAAAAGGGGCTTATGGACTTAAAAAAGACGACCCAGACCAGCTTCTGCTTTAACAATGCAGGTGTCTATTTAGGCTCTACTCTGTTTGGAAAACGTCTGAATCAACACAATTTTGTTATTCATCAATGAAAACAGTTTTGACTAAGATCAGACGCCGCGTTTCAAACGCGGCGGCTGATCTGAGTCAATACTATTTTCGGTCCCATAAGCCCCTTTTCTCCAGTCGCTGACACATGTTGTTGAAAAAACAAGTAGGTTCTGAACAGACGCTGCATTCTAAGTTGGTGTCTGATCTGTTATTAACGTTCTTGAAATGTCGATTAAGGTCGCCCACGGTGATAGAAAGGTTAAACGTTCTTGGAAATCGCATTGGACGTTAAACTTTGATTCAAAACAACTTAAACTTAACTTATGTCAGATGAGGTTGCCTACATGATTATCCGTATATGGACCATAAATGAGATAAAACTATAGACTTTTCGGATTACACAACTTGAATTCCAATTTCAGGATTTATCTAAACTGCTCAATAAATCTGTTCAAAATGATTGAAGTTTATGTAGGCGTGTTAACATGATGACTATTATATAAGAAGCTTTGATTATAATGATAGGTCATTTTGGCAAATATAATGCAGGCGTATTTCAAACATATTGTCAGACTTTCCGCCTGGCGACCCGACGGGTGGATGACAAGTGATTCTTGACCATCTATATGAGTTGTCATCACGGTTAATTCACGATGTCAACGTTGATTGGAGTCCGAGAACCAGACTATTAACTTTCCCTTCCAAATGCTCGGCCAGTTCGAAAACCAATGGGAAACAAGCGTAGTCAATGTGCTTGAAAAAATCTGAAGCCTGCTTGTGCAGTTGTTTATATATATTCGATCGCGGGTATCAGAAGCACTCTAAGAAGCAGACCAACGTGGGAAAGGTAAATAGTGCAGATAGTTTACACTCTTTGTATATGTGTTCGAATATTCTGAACACATTATATGAATTCGTCACATCATAGTATACATTTAGTCCTTAAAGTGGCCATATACCCCGTCCGAATATTTATAATAATACGGTAAGTAGACTGTTATTGCTGACTTCACCTGCTTATCAAGACGAAATGATATGCCCAAGGTGTCAGTAATGTTAAAGGCGTTCGCGGCAGTTATAAATGTCGGCTCTTGCAAAAGTTACGTAACACCAGTGTACGAGCGTTTCACACATGTTTAGATTGTTTTAATTATTTTGTATACATATTTGTTACTTGTTACTTGATTAATTAAATGCAATGTGAAAAAATGCAGTTTTCACATTGCATTTAATTAATCGTTTGTATGAATATAATGGCAAATGGATCTATATGGTCTAAACCGTAGAAAAGTGTGAATTTTGTCACATAGAAAATAGTCAATAAAGTCTTAAAAATATCGGTGACCCCTATTTTTTATTTCATATTTCAACATGTTTTACATAGTCTTTCAAATTACAAAGTTTTAACAAAACCTAATATTTAGAAAAAAATCACCCTTACTGCCGCAAACGCCTTTAAGATGAACTTATGAGTCGTCACATCACGTTTATATCTTGTGATATTACGATGAGGTAAAACTATACCTGACACATACAGCTTTTACCTCATACTGATGCATTGTGACTGTTATATAATAAATGCTCTATTCCTATTATATTTTCAAAACCACATTTAATTGATATTTTGCTGACCTAAAACTTCTCTTTAGTCAAATTCAATATAGAATATGATATAATGATCTAGATAAGGCATATAAGGTGGTCGGTTAACCGAATTGATGCATACAATATGCATTATGTGATGAAGCATAAATGTATTGCATAGGACGTTGAGTATACGAGTTCAAACTATCCTCGCCTTTAAGTAGCCAAGTGATAACGACAACGAAGTACAACACTATCACTTACAAAACGACACCGTCACCAGTTCATGCAAACATTGTTTATGATGGGAATACATTTAACGCATACTAAGCTTGAGGACGAGAGTTCAAATATCCACTCGTTACATACATATAACTGAGTGTTGTATCTTATAAGCGGCAAGTTACCGTTACTATTCGTTTAAATCAAACATGTAAGAACGTATTTAGTGTACAATAAAAGAAACTAATTCCATAAGAAAAGCCTAATTTTCAAAAACTAGAGGTACATTCCTTTAGTTCCATGAGCTGTTTAAATCGTCTATCTAGATTGTAATATAACGTACATGGCATTTTGATAATTTAGGCAACATGCCGCTTAATGCAGAAATCAAGTAATACATAGAACTGTGTAAAACGACAACTTGACTTAACCGGTCCCAGTACTTCATAATTTGAAGGTCGCATAAGGCAGGTGTGACAGTACGTTTGAACTGTACAAAACAAACACACCAGTACAATATCATCTCTGTAGATAAAATCGAGTTTTGCACATCTGGCTAACGAAGCAAACAAAATTCGTCGCCAGCAAACTTCAGTACTTGTGTGCCGTATCGTTTAGCAACTGTTATCATATTGTCAGAAAGTTTCGATCCTGATGAGTCGTGTAAACCGGTGGCTTATATGGATACAAACTATGTTCATGTTATGTTCAACATTCATTCGCCCATATCATGCATACGAGTATCAACAAAGCCGTAAGCAAATCTAGGTCAACTTGTGTAGCTAACTCTGTACACATATGACCCTACGCGTCCTTAATTGATAACTACATACAGAGTCCACTGCAAACGTACGGGCGTGTATTTATTTACAAACTATTTAGTTTACTTCGGTACGTTAAAATGGCTACGCTTGGGTCGTTAACAGAGGAGCAGAAGAACCAGGTTAGCATAATGTTACAACTGCAGTACTCTTAGTCTTTGACCACCTGTATGAAATGCTGTACATTCAATGATCTGATCAAATTTGCTTTAATAGAGCAATATAGAGTGAAGATAACGATCAGACTGTTCTGTTAAGGGAGAAGTCTGACCAGATTCGTCCCTATTTGCCGTTGTCCTACAGACTGAAGACTTATAGTATATGCTTTTATATCACAAATGACATCGCAAGCATGATATAACGTCTTTGTATAATTTTCGATACATAACTAGTGATGTAACAATGCTATGTAACGTCATTACATGAAGGTCGTTAAATAATAGTCGCATCGGAATGAGTGCATTAATTAGCTTGTCAAAATCACTTTAATCACATGGGTTAGTACATGCATTGTTATTGTCGCTTAATATTGTAAATATGTTTGTTTTGTTTTGAGGGCCCCGTGGAAGATTGGGTTACAACCAAACGGGTCCTCTCGTTAAATAAAGTCTTAAATTTAAACCTATGTTTTGTCTTTATATTTTACAAGCTGTCATGTTTATTTTCTCCATTTTCGTCACAACAGCTCAAAACGTCTTATTCCAGTAGAAAATAATGCATTGCGGATATGGTGAATTTCGGTATCACACTCCCAGATAACATGCGTCTGAAAACTGCAAATAGTATTGTTTCTGCCAAAAACCCTATTGAGTGACCACTCATTAAATAGTATCGGAAGACGATCCTAATGAGTGATCAACCCATAGGGTTTTGTGAAGACATCGGTGTTGACATACGTAAAAGTAAAACGGAACTCACTATGCCGCAAAGTATTATGGTTTACTGAAACGTCGAGTATAAGGTTCAGTCCAAGCTCTCACTAAACATTTCAAGCGAAGAAATTTACTCTCGCAAACACAATATAAATGCAGTGGCGTTAAAAAAACGGGCGAAATCCAAAGTTTAAAATTTGAGATAAAGCAAGATCTCAGCTTGAAATGTTAAGCAAAAGCCAAGAAACAGCTAATAAAACATTGACGTTGAGTCGTATATCGATCACAAAATATCTGATTGGTCCAACGTTCGTACTGACAAACAGTTGACCAATCTGATTCTTTAGACAGAGTCTAGGCTTATCATCAAGACTCGAATAAAGTCTGAACCTTCGAATCTTTTAATAGAAGATATTCCTAAACGATCTCGGACCTTAGGTCAAACATTTGAAGCTTTATTGGTGCACAGGACCAAGAACAGTTACACTAAGCTATATTTATTTCGAATGCGTTTGAGTCGAATTTATGGTTTAATCTGAAAAAGCTATTTTCTAAGTCGCAAACATAGATGTTTGTTTTGTGGATACATCGAATCTTATTAATCGAAATTTACCAAGTAGTTCGTAGTTATATAGTTTTACCCCGCCTTAGACATAATCGACTTTATTTGGACTGGGCTGTGTCCTTTGTTGTAACTTCTCATGTCGTCGACAATGTCTCTGAAGAAATTCAAGAACTTTACCTTTTTAGACCAAAATCTTTCAGATGTTTTCGAAAAATAATATTCTTTTCTTGCTATTGTTACAATACTAATTATTTAAAAAATATTCAAACACCAATGGATGAATGTCAAGAAATGCAATTTTGTGACCTTCTTCTTAAACGATTCACATCGTTTAGAATGGTCGAAATACATGTTCTTAAGAGGCAGGACAGGTTTCCCTATTATGGCTATATAGACAACTTTGAACAACTTCTTCCAACAAAACAATCGATTATTTACTTTGATAACCCGATATTGACAATATTAAAACAAAATCTAGTATCATTGTTATAGCAAAGGGAAGTTGGTCAAATTCAACCACGCTGGCTTTATGCAGAATTTGGATGGTAGAAAGGTCAAATGGTAGATAGTTTGATAAAGTGATAAGGATACATCCTTAAGATATGGATACCTAACTTACTTGTTAGATATTAATATCATTGATCCTGAACATTCCCACATAGCAACAAAGTAAATAATAACGAAAATAAACTCAGTATTTTTTAAACCAGTCAATACAATAATTTCTAGGCCAACCGACCTTTGACTACAATATGTCATATATGTGATTTTGATTTCATTGCAGGCTTTCTTGAAAGCCCAGGCCGAAATTAAACTTGACAATGGAAAGCTGGTTCGCATCACAGAGGAACATTATGAGCAGGCTTTTGAATTTCTAAAGGAATACTTCCACAAAGATGAACCGTTGCTGAAAGCGACAGGTGCAAAGTGGGGGAAAGAAGCCATAGAAATGCATATGGAGGCGCTCCGTCAGAACATATCTGTTATGATCATCAGTAAAGAAAATGAAGAAATGATGGCCTTATTTACAAACCTAGTAGTGACAAACAGCGTTCAACAAGGCGCACCGCAGTTCGAAGATGACGGACTTAGAACTGATTTCAAATATATTGACATGTGGGAGAAGAAAGCAAATATTCTTGACCATTTTAATGTAGAGGAGGCAGTAAAGCTGGATTGTTTGGCAACAAATCGGGCATACAGGCAGAGAGGACTCGGCACAAAGGTGATTCAGGCGTCATTGGCGATGATTCGTAACTTCGGACTAGGCAGCGTTTGTGTCAAAGGAGAAGGGTCTTCCTTATATTCACAGAAATTATTTGAAAGAGAAGGAATGGTCTGCTTGTATACAGCTTATCTGGAAGACTACGAAGAAAATGGCAAGAAAGTGTTCGAAGGCACAGGAATACACGATTCAATGAAAATGTATGGCATGATGGTCGACTCCGTCTGATTATCTCGACGTCTGATTTGGTTCAAAATGTCTGACACTTAAAGTAAAAAAAAAAACCAGACATTTATAATTCTAAGAAATTGTTTGCACTTCGTTCGCGTTATATCAGCGTTAAATTAGTAAGAGATAGTGTACTGACTTCTGACAAGATTAGCATGTCTTACAGCGTGTAGCAGAATAACGGTTCCACTAGATACATATAATCGGCGCCATGTTTATAAGGGTATTCGAACATTATAAACAATTTACACACTAAATGTCGAATGGCACCACCTTATCACTTTATTTCACAGAAGCATCGTTTGATGCCTCTTGTAGGTGATGTCTATTTAATTAAAATATTGTTGGAAATGGAGAATTTGCGTATAAAGAGCAAATGCTCTATTTCAACCTGTTTTTTAAGCATCTACTTCTGCTCAAGCTCATTCCCCTATCATATTATTTGTTATACAGAAACTAGAGAGACAGTGTTATATCCGATTTTTTCTGCTCTTAATTGTTAATGTAAATGCGTTTAACCCTTGCGGAACCAATGTCGCATTAACCCTTTCGCCGCCAAATTAAAAAAGTATCGGTTGTAACTGGTTTTGGATCAATGTTTTTAACCAAATAAATACCAGAAAAATAATTAAATAAATTTTGGCTCTTCCGAAAAACCCTAACGTTTGGAGTAAATGTTGTTGCTAAAAAGTGAAGTCCCTGATCAGACGCCGCCTTCCAAGGCGGCGTTTGATCTGTGACATCACTGTTTTGCAATGTCAACTTGAGTCGCCTATGGCGGTGAAAGGGTTAAATCTTCATTGCAAACAGAGTAGTCCATGTTCAGAAACCACAAGGTATTTTTAGACATTTCCACAAGGGCACTAGTCTGATTATTTGAAGGTATTGATAAACAATTTTCTATAAAAATGAACAGAACTGTGGAAGCCTCAGCTATGGCAGAAGCCAGTGGAACAGTTAATATAACCAAATACATGTATCTGCTCGGCTGCAGAAAACTGTTTCGTATCCATACGGTTTCGCTTTTGCCTTCACTGTTTCTGTTTGCCAATGCATAACCATCGTAGGATACCAACGTCCGATGCATTACCATTCATCTAGCTTGGGTATCCGACGATGATGCATAACTGGATAAACTGTTCCATTTAAGAAACTCGTGGTGTTCTGTGAATGACTGGAGCGCCTTCTTTACAACAGATAACCGTCGTTCTGCACGCCTCGGTTTTTGTCGTTGAATCGCACTGTCCGAGATGATGTGATTTACCTGACGTCATAATGAGTTGTCTTCATTGATAGTATTTCTGTTAAAAATTGCAAAATACTCTTTCTGGTTGTGTTTTGTGGCTATCGTTGCAAACATACGCTTAAAATAATAGTAACAATGCCTATAATTGAAAGTTAATGGATTTAATAGCGTAAAATAATTAATTTATATAAAATAGATATACCAAGATATACCATGCAAATTATCGGAACCATAAGGAAATTTATTTATGTGACGTAGATTTATATAGCTGGTTTGAACAGAATGTAATGAGAGTAAGAGGTAAGGGTTTGGTGGTGAGTTTGCTAGGGTGATATTGAAAATATTGCCCTGGCGCCAGGGTGATATAGCAGAATATCTCGGAACTTACATATGGAAAATTAACATGGGAAGCGAAAGTGAGGTATAATAATACGTTATATCACGCTGGCGACGTCATTTATGATATAAAACAAATTCCTGATGTTTACAGATATAACGTTGTATTTTAGAGCATCACTCATCTTGGACATGGTATCGAGGCCAACGCCGAGGCTATCACGAAACTCGAAAAACGTTTGAACGACACCATGGTACCTGTAAAACAGCATACATTTGAATCAGAAATTGCTGCTCTCGTTGACAACATCTCGCTGACTGTTGACTCTGAAAAGATTCTCACACAACTGATACACACCAAACAAGATGTTGCAGAAATGAAAAAACTCTTTTCTCAAGAAAAACAAATGCAAGGCAAACTACGAGAGGAATTCGACTTCAAGTGGAATCAAATGGGAGCTATATTCAAGCAGGCGATTATTGAGAAATCACTGGATGACAATGATAATAAAGGTATCGCTGTTAATAAAACACTACAGAAGCTGATTCAAAGGCAAACAGACATCGAAGAAACGATGACCAATCTGAGTACGGAACTTCGTAGGAATAACTTCGCACAAATTGCCATCGAGGATGCTGTCAGTGGACTAAGATATGACATGAATGAAACAAGTAAGTCCACGATCGAGACTTGCCAAGCCACTGTCGAAAGAGTACAAGCCACCAATGACTGCGCATGCACGAACGTTAGACTTGTGAACGGGGGTGTGTATTATGGGAGGGTGGAGGTGTATCATGACGGACGGTGGGGCACGGTGTGTGACGATGGTTTCGGCGACACGGCAGCACTGGTCGTATGTCGATCTCTAGGTTACAATTCTGGCAGTGCGTATGCCGGCGGAGATTACGGCGCAGGAAGAGGTCCCGTTTGGTTGGACGACGTTCGATGTCTGGGATATGAAAATAGCATTTTCGACTGCGCGACCAAATCCTTGGGTATAGAAGACTGTAGCCACTCTGAAGATGTCGCTGTTAAATGTTGGATGTAATTGAACGATGGACAATACACACTGCTCCAGATAATGAGCGTATTGTAAACATCCCTATTCTCATATAAATAGATATAAAACCTATGCTTAGACATATCATCAGAACCGCCATGAAGATTTGATTCTCTAAGGATTCGTTAAAGACTATAGATTGGTGAAGAAATTTAATAAATGTAGGTGGGCAAATTTTAATTACACACACACACACACACAGAAGTAGAAAAGTTACCATTTCCCAATTAACTGGTATGGCACCGAACATTGATAACCTATAAAAACGATGTCTTAAAACATGACTATACAGATTTTCGTCAGCGCAATTTATTTCATTTCTAAATCCTTTTTGGAAACTACAAAAAGAGTGTCCAACAAGTTTGATCCAGATGATACCTGCGCAGTAACGTGCACAAAAACAAATAACGGATACGACTTTAATGATATGAAAAACTAAAAACTAGAAAAAAGACGAAAATGCCATGGGAGGATTCGAACTCACGGCCCTACAATTTTTAATGATAAGCGTTGCATTGTACAGTAAAACTGTACTTTAACCACTCGACTACGGACTCTATAAAAAAACTCCATGAAAACAAAAACGTATTTTACTTACTATCGAGATGTTTCGAAAATGAGAAAATCGCCGATAGCTCTTCGATAAAGAGATATTTTTACTAAATCTGTGTCGATTTTAAGGGCATTCTGCCATATCCTATAACTGTATATTCTGAAGAATTGCTATGCAACTCGGTTTGAACACAATAAAGCTTCAAAGTTGGCAATCGAGGGGAGGCGGACGGCAGCCATGTTTAGTTCTGACTTAAGTAAGTGCTTAGCATGAAAACCAACTTAATCATAAACTTAAGTCATCCACATATTTTGACTAAATCAAGGACTTAATCAAAAACTTAATCAAAACTTAAGTTCTTTTCGTGAATTCGGCCCCAGCTGGTTATAAGGTTTGGTCTCTTCTGGTTAATAAATTCGGCCGTAACTGGCCAATATATTTTGTCGTATCCGGTTAAACGGCTGGGTCTTGTCTGATAGACTGGCTCTGTTGTTTTCAAATATTACAATTCAGATATTACAATGCCAGCAGATATATAATAAATAATAATCGTAATAATAATCATAATAATAAATAATAATACTATAGACTTTATTTAACGAGGGAACACATTTGGTAACAAAATCCAATCTTCCATGAGGCCCTCAAAATACCGGTATAGAGGATCTCACATGTGTGGTCATGGTATATTGAAAATATAAAACGAGTTGTCAGAAACTGCACAAAACTAAGCTCTGCTGAGTTTTGTGCAGTTTCTGACAACGAATGATCACGAATGTAAGATTATATTTATATTATGACGACGAATGGCCATGAATGTAAGATTATATTATAATATAAATTCCATAAGCGCGTCAGACAAAACTTCGCTATACACTGCGGTCACTTTAACGCTATTCATAATGACGTTACGTTGCATTGTTAAGATACTATTCATATATCGCGAATATATGATTACGTTATATCACGCTGGCGAAGTCATTTATGATATAAAACAAATTCCTGGTGTTTACAGATATAATGTTGTATTTTAGAGCATCACTCATCTTGGACAGGGTATCGAGGCCAACGCCGAGGCCATCACGAAACTAGAAAAACGTTTGAACGACACCACGGTACCTGTAAAACAGCATACATTTGAATCAGAAATGGCTGCTCTCGTTGACAA
>JAULCE010061106.1:0-21020 GCA_032359355.1 Macoma nasuta | reverse complement strand
GTGAAATATCGTTTAGCTCGAACTTCGGTTAAGTCGAGCTAATTTCGAGAGTCCCAATGAGTTCGAGCCAACGAAGTTTGACTGTATAATTTGCTTGTAACAGCTGAGCATTGTTGTGCTCACTACTATTGCTTGATTTCAAGAAATAAACATATTGCTATTAAGAACAATACTAGATTCCCTGAAAATTGAGTGCATAGAATAATGCCATTAGCTACGGATTTCATTTTTTATAAGATCATACGTTAAGGTTATCAGTGTGTGTTACACGCGACGTTTGGTACTCAGTCTTATTAACAGTTTAATCTTAAATAAAAAGGACAAATTTAGAATGTTTAAAGTTGAACATAGTCAGTGTGTTATTTATTTTAATGCTTGTCATCTTCAGTGACATTTTATGCAGATGGCTGCCAGCATTTTAATAAGTTTATTCATGTATAGGCACCACTTTGGCGTCAGTATGTTGTATGTGTACTGTTGAATGGATTAAAGGTGATTCACAATCGAAACCAAATATTATATAACCCACACTTGTAATACTATCAAATCAATTAATTGATAAATTACATTATTTTCCTTCAACAGTTCCTATAGTTTGAGAATATTGTGCGACTTAACGTCAAAATCGTAACATATCTTCTAATTTATTACAAGTTGCTGTGTCCCATTTATCTGGATAACAAAATCGACATGTTTATATCATCAAAGGAGGCAGACGACTATCAAATGATATATTTTATTTGAGGGTAAATGAAATTCAACAATAAAAGTTTTTAACACGTTCTCAATTTCTAAACATCTGAAAAGACGAAACAAGTATAACCTCTAAGTGTCTAATCTTACTATTTTCATTTGTACGTCAGCAATAGTTTAGATATAAGTAGGGAGTTGTGATTATAGTTTTTGTTACAAACTGTAAAATGTAGAGGAAGAATGGTCAATTGCTTTAGTATGTTAACTATTTGTAAATGAGGGATGGGCAACAGTTTAACTTACATATGAGACATCACTGTGTATTAAAATACATTACAAATGATAAATCCATTACTGGTTTAGTTAGTAATAATGCGATGAAATCTAATCAAATGAATAAGAAACTATACTGATTTCGTTTGTAACAAAATGTTTTCGGACATTTCGATAAAGATCTCGCTGAAATATTGACTCGAAAAAAGTACTTTTGTAGGATTAGTCATGAATGCATTTATCTGCTTTTCATATATTTACACTTTAATTGTCAATTTCGTCTAAGTTTTAGGCCATCATGGACGACATCTTTTAACAATAGAATATATCTATCGGCTAAACAAAGATCGGAGTCCATCGAGAAAACCCCTCATATAAAGTAGATATGAGGGTATAGCTACTTAAATTATTAATCGCATCTATATACCGCTTATCAAGGTCGGACAACTCTCATTTTGTGGTATGCCAAGTCTATGGCGGCCATCTTTACAGCCTCATTAGCCCAAAACATTTCAATTGGTTGATGGTCCATCTATTTAATTTAAGTAGTGGTTGCTGTATGATTTCCGACAATCTAACATAACAAATACACCTAATTGTTAATTTATAGTAATCGGGACATATGTTGGTGGCCATCTTAAACGCCATCTTGAATATCTCAAAATGCTCAAGGATGGTATAAGGCATTTAACAAGTATTGCCATGGTCTTTCAACCTACAAAGTTTCAACAAAATCTATTATTTAGAAGAAAAAAATCACCCTTACTGCCGCAAACGCCTTTAAATGACTGTATGTGTACATTTATCTGGAAGTATTGCTGTACAAATTTTCTTTTTTACATGATTAGTTGTAATGACCTCATACGCCACAGTTATTTAAACAAATTGTTAATGTCTTTGGTTGATGCATGTGGTTCTGGGTGTGTGTCTTTGTGGCACATCATTATTTGGACAAATGCTTAGTCCATGCATGATCTTAAGAGGCGACTTTTGTATATTAGCATGAAACTGGAGTTTCTGCGTCTCTGATTCTCCAGCAGGTATTAAGTTTCGGGGCTCGCTGTAAATCAGATTTAAATCCAGTAACTTGTTTCATGAATGGCGTCTTGTGACCTGTACCAGTTCATCGTTTATCTTCAGACCTTCAAGTAAGAGTTGGAAATAATTTCATCGATCTGAATGACCTTAAGTCGACTTAACCCTTTCCTCCACAGAAGCGCCTTTTAGAGCCCCAGTAACTGATAGCGGTTGAAAAAACATTGTAGGAAATGAGGCATTTGCTCGTTACGAGCAAATGCTGCATTTCATAGAATGATTTCAATACAATTCAAAAATGCCATTTTTCTTCTGCCTTGATTTTCATACTATTTCTCAGATTATTTCATTGAGGATAAGTTTAAAAATAACTCGTGAAGGAAAGAGTTCAGTGTTGTGTGAGCATATTCACTGTTGTGCTGTGAAGATATTATATTATATGTAAACATGTTGTTACTTAAGAAATAATAAATAGTTTACCGTTGTTGATCGTCTGATAAAACATGGTTCGGAGTTCAGATGCGCATTTATTAAATCACGAGGGCTTTAGCCCTAGCTAGTTGTTTAACCCTTTCGGCGCCAAATTTAAATCTGTCGTCTGCGACAAGTTTCAGATTTAATATTATTTCGAAATAAATATCAGAAATAGTTAAATAAACTTTGACGTTTCCGAAATCTTAATATCCTGACTAGATATTGTTGCAAAAATGTGAAGTCTCTGATCAGACGCCGCCTTTTAAGGCGGCGCCTGATCTGTGACTTCACTTTTTTGTAATGTCGACTGTTGTCGCCTATGGCGGTGAAAGGGTTAAAGACTCATTATGATTCTGACACACCCAATTTACAAATGTGGCATTTGAATGAGAATAGCAATTTTATGTGAAGAAATGAAAATAAACATAAGTGCCGTTCTTGTGGCCCTAATATTTCTTTTGACAATTTCAATGTCATCATTATTCCGGAATGTATAGTTAGTTACGCTCAAGTTATTATAAGTATTAATAATTAGAAGCATTGCTATAAAGATAGTAAGTATCTCTCTTCACGTAAGCAATCATAATTCTTATTTTTCAAATAGCCATGCTACGTATCAGACGTCGATTTATTAGGCAACTGATCTGGATCTAAGCCGTTTGCTACTGTGCCAAACAATTTTAAAAACATCAACGTAATCGGGTGACGTTTAAAATTACAGCAGAGAGTTTGATCAGGGTCTGGCGATAATTTCGCATCATTTAACGGTTAATACACATGATTGTACACATTGAATAACACTTGAACAATTGGCATTATTTAGGACTATTGCGGTACATTCGCACCGATCTAAACAAAAGAAAATAATGCATAAATCATATGCTTTGTATGGAAGCCCAACAGTTCCACTTTTTCTTTCATTTATTTCGCATTTCTAAGATACCGTCTTTAAAATAAATGAGGTTCGCTGGAAAATCCAAGACACAATCTGGGCAGTTAATGCTATTATCTTCAATTTCAAAATAAAATAATTAAAGAGGCACTATTTTGTTTCCGTATAATCGTATGTTTGTAGAAGAAAATAATTATTCGTAATGAAACCGGTTGTGTTACTTGTAGTACTTTACTTAGTTCATTAAAAAAACGCAACATAGTTTTAGTAAAAAAATAATTGTGAAAGAAGAAGTTGATTTTGTTACAAAATGCATCAGAAATGTCCGACTTGTATGGCTTTCAAAACCTTTCATATGATTTAACAGTCGTTGCTCAGAAATCGAGTTTATCGACCTTCGGTGTAAACCATCATTTCCATTGCTTCTCATTTCACAACTATGCATTGCAAGGAAACGGAATGACATGCTTTGTTCTACATTTTTCGGCAACAAAACTTGCATTCTCATGGACTTCCCCTTTGTTTAGATTGCGTGATTTGAAACGCACTAACTTAAAGATTACCTTGTTACTTTATTTTTGATTTTTATGCTATCAGATATGTTAAAATGTCTGGACTAGAAAAAGTTCCTCAAAGATGAAGGCACTGCGCAATCAAAAGAAATTGTGTTGCGTTTCTAAATGTACTAGAGTATATTTGAAAACTATAGCATATAAGTTGTGAAAACAGCTGTTGCAAAAGTTGAAATGAAAAAAGACTATTAATGACTTATATATTATTTGCTGGTACTCTGGTCATAACTCCTTGCACCTCGGTGGACTATTCAAACAGTATGGGTCAAGACCAAACCCTAGCATAAGATCCACATTGGTTGACAGACTTTTGACAGCTCTGTAGTTCTCACAGTTGCGGGTTCGAGCATCACAAGAGATAACAAATGTTCATGTGAGACAGTCTTACGGCTATCTTGCAGTAGGTCATGGTTTTATCCAGTTTTTCAGCTTTGTAACTCAGACGGGTTTCTAAAGTATATATCTCTTCTCGTAAAAGACGGGCGTCTGAAATGACTAAAATACTGGCTACGCAACGTTTAACCTAACCAATAGCACATCCTACATTTAATTAATTCTGTAAAAGGGAGTTCCTTCAAAAGCAGGAAAGCCAATTCATATAGAAAAAGTTGCAGACTCGGTTTTATTGAGTCTGTTCATGAGTAGTAATTAAAGATGCAACACTACTCATGCCCCCTAGCACCCTTTATGACATTATAAACGGCATTTGAGGCCTCTGTAGCAGTTACCTGTTTATAATGTTCTTCATTTCCCATAACTGTTTCAAAACCTTTTAATTTGGAACTGTCCTTCTGTTTTTAGATATTTTTCTTTGTCATCAGATGTTTTATTTGAGGATACGTCTGAAAAAAGCATTTGAAGTAATTGATAAAATATGTGATCTCTCATCAGCAGATGTTTCGTCGTCAGTTTTGGGTGCAATTATATATCTTTAATTATGAAGTTTTGCACTAATGGCAATTAAAGTCTCAGTTACCTAACTGCACCTACTACCTTTATTGCTATACGTCTTTAAACTCCCAGATAAATTGCTGTTATTATCCTTAAAACTTAACAGGCTGATGTTACCATATACTGTAATGACCAATCAGCGAGAAGAATTATAAAGACCCTGATTAGACTGCTCCAGCGGAAGCAGTCGGATCAGGGTCTTAAATATCAAAACATGTCCTTCTGGCTGAATACTTAGTCATTACGGTGAATGTATTGATTCGTGCTCTGCCAGAGTGTATTATATATTAAACTTCTACGAAATATTTTCGCCGAATTTGCAATAAAATGTATACTTTTATGGTCTTGACTAAATGTTATTTGAACGTTTCTCTTGGAACGTTAGCAAAAGTTTGATAGACATCAGATAAAGTTTGTTATTTCTACTTTCTCATTTTACGTTTATATCGAAGTTACGACCAATAAAAACAACACACTTACACTACAAGACGTGTTTGCACTGTCTGAAATTTCCCCGAGTGATTGACTCCCTATCAAATACTAATGGCAAAATGTACCACCGGAAATCATCTGTAAACTATCCTAATCCAGTTTACAACTCGGGTCGGGAAGTTGTTTTGTCAAAAAAAATACTGATAGAAGATGGGGAAGTAATGTCTTTAACAATGTAGAAACTTAGAATTATACCCTTGGCCTTCTGCTAAAATTGTTCGCCTGCTCAAGCTCTCCTCTGCTTACATTTCGATCGTCCTCTGTCTACTTTAACATTTATGAATGTGTTGACCTAGCGGCAAAGCGCTAAGCCGAGTTTTCACCAATCAGATTTCAAGTTATTTGCATAAACACATGTAGATCTACCTTACTAAAACGTTTTACAATAACGGTCCAACCGGTTTCGGTATGATTCGCAGTCGAATTAATTGTGGTTAAATGGTGTATGAACCTATCGAATCTCTTAGAAACCGCTTTATAAAGCATGTGGTGTTTTGAGAGTTGAAAATATGTACATGCCAAGTCCTCCTTAAACGGTTACACATTTCCATTCGTGTCGGATTAGACTCCGATTCCAGTGTAAAAATAATACGTTTCCTTAGTGTACAATACGGACTATTGTTATATTGAAACCGGAATTGAAGTCGAATCGAATCGGCATGGCCGCTTTTAGATTTTAAGCTCTCCACAATCGCATGATTCGTTTGATGAATCAAGTGGTTTTTAAAAGTTTTGAATCGGTTTGTATACCTTGTTTCACTTCTTCAAATCCGGAGCAAATTAAAGCAAACCAGGTAAAATCGTAAATTGAATTTGTTTCTGCAATAAATCAATTCCGTTCGAGATTAATGGCGTGTGTACAGTGTTGTCTGAAAAAGATATTAGATAATTAGATAGATATCCTTATTTCCTTCATTTCGAGAGCTAATTGCTTCACACAATCAAAATATATAACAACACATGCAACATATCGCCAGATTTAACATGTAAGGCATAGAATAATATAAAACGAATGAGGCAGAAATATAATGAATTAATATTAACGCCGAGTACCATTGTAACATTACTAAACGATGTTTTGGAATATTATCCTTGTGAGGTGAATCCCCAAACTCGTGTAATAATGATTGTTCCTTGGATGTTGATGCTGTTGTTCTCAGTACTGCGTTTGGAAGAACTGTATATTCCCGACTGATTTAAATAATAAAACTATAGCCCACTGCTTAAAAAGTCGCCTGTTGAAATTGGCGTCTGAGTTATCTGATAATTGTACCCATTCACTTGAAATTAGTGAATGTATTGTCCAAGTTTCAGCTAGTTTTGAAAAAAAGGGACGCCGAGTATCTCCACGTCCAATGTGAATGCACGCTATATTCAATATTCAACACAGTCTTGAACAGCGGGTTATAGGTTGAAAGTAGATATTGTCTATAACTTGCTTGAAGTATGATTACTTTATATCATTTCTAATTACTGCATATGATATAACTGAGTAAATGCAATTAATTATGTAAAGAAGCAGAAGCATTAATGGTCTTCGTGCAAAGTCGAAACTCGTTGGCAGGACTTTTTTCTTAAGTTTACATTTCGAACTTCTTTAAATAAGAATTTATGAAAAGTACCCCAAACTTTGACAGGTATGTTTACGGGTATCAACAAAGCAAAACATTAATGTTCTGGTTCAGATTTTAGTTCTGATTAAAGAATGAGTTCGATTTAACCGTGTTCGAGATGACAAGGTTCAGCTGTTTGTATTTGACCTCCCGATCTTTTAACAAATAGTTCACCATTTTTCAGCGGCTGCAGCTCTTCCAAGCTGTTTGATCCTCGGGCAATAGTATCATGAAATATTAAGCGATTCGGACAAAGCAGATGCCAAACTAAGCAGGCGGCACTTTTCTTACGTACTTATAATGAAGCAAAACAATATATTGAGCAAACGAAATTGAACCACATACTATAGGCAAAAGACCAAAGCCTTATCAGATGTGTTTAGTCAAGTGTATTAATTTCTTTTTAGTTACACACCGATTTATGATACATAGATACATGTAGATAATACCACATAACGCTGTGAAGCCTAAGTGATACATTACTGATTGATGTGTCCGCTCTCTGATAGTATAATTGAATTATTCAAATCTAGAACCGACCTTAACAATATGTGAAGCAGCAGCAATGTTTAAAACTCATTTTTTGATATATATATCAATATATTCCTAAGTAACTACAAGTCTTAGGCGACTCCGAGATATTACTGTTTTTACAATAGTGAAAATGAATTAAATAATTGACGATTTTACAGGTTTCGTACAAAGGGGCAAATTACGTAGACCCTGACCAGACCGCTCCTGAAGGCGCCCAAAACATATTTACTCACAGTTAGAAAACGGAAAAACGGAAAATAGCGAGTCCATTAGAGTTCTATTACATTGGTGTTAATCTTAAAGTATCTATAGTTGCCACCACTAGAGAACTAAGTGAAGTAAAAACAATCGAAACTTATCATATCTAACCCGATTTACTCGAAGACATGCTTTTATCGATAACTTAAATCTAGTAAAAAAAACAGATTTTTACTTTGTTGATATGGTTTGTAGTTCAGATTGGATGGGGATGGTTTTAATAAGCTCAAATAATGAAGTTAATTCAAACTTCGGGTTATATAAGCTAATAGAAACCTAGATAGCTATAGTCGACTTACGATAGTTCTGTTGATGTGCAACGCGATGTATTATCAGGACAGATCACCGTTTGTCAAACACGTTCAAAGTCTTAAAGATATCAGAAGATTGTTGCGTGAGAAGTTCTTTTTGTTTTCAGAAAATTGCTGAAAAGAGTTTTTCTCTGCCAAAAGATGAAGAAATTGGCCATCATTATAAAAGTCATATGAAAAGCACATGGGCTAATAATAAAATCAATAGTAGAGCAGCCACGTTGCGATTTCCTACGAACAATGTTGTCTACAAATGTTGAAACAATTTGCTTCTGAACTGTTTGGATGCTGCTGGCGAACTGTCAATTTATTTGCAAACCGATTTGATCCAGGTAAGATGCCGAATACGGCATGGTCTAATCAGTATACAGTTTACATACATATTGTGAAACGACAAACCAAAAATATCTATGTTGGCACTTCGTGCCCACCACATGTTAGATGTAAAATATGATGTGGGTCTGTTGCCTCTTGTCTAACCTTATGTGTGTTCGCCATGTAGCGTTTTAGATCAAATATTTAAAAAATGTCTTAGTGTATATATGCGCAAGAATAGTTGAAACTCGTTATGTCGATTTTGTTTCGATTGTTCGGAACTCAACGTTTCGTAGTCGGGGGGTTCAATTCCTATAAGATGTGTTGTCCATTTTCAAATATCAAAGACATAAATCTTATTGTACTAGCCCTATGTTATTGGCATCGAAGCTTAACCTCATAAAAGAAAATGCAAATATAAACCAAGCATGTACAGACATTTAGAACCTTGTGACCTTTTTAACAACACTCATCAATTTGAGATGTCTTAATTTTTACATCCGGATATGCACTGTGTTTAATTGCAACATGCTTCAACAAAACCTTCCAAAAGTAAAATACATTGACTTATTTAGACCCATTTTTCGAATCAGGTTATTGTCTTATTATTGGAAATATGATTGTTGTTAACATTGCAAATATTTATAACTGATCAGAGGCCTTCGTCATAAAGCCTTGCATGCTTATGAAGACATAGGTTTCTTTGTTATGGCTACAATGATACAATCATTTTGGGTTCCACAAGCGTGAGGTTATTATTTGTTCCAGTTTTGACTTGTATCAACAATACGGTACCCAAATTTCTTTTCGAGTTCTTACTTTTGATGCAGATATTCTAGGTATGAGCAAGCAAATCGACATTTTCAATACGAATACTACACCCGCTAGGGTGCCGCATCTATTGTTGTTCTGCGTAACGATGTAATGTTCCTCTATAAAACATTTTTGGTAACAAAAATAGAATAGACTATAACAAAACCGATATATTTTTTTAATTCTTTCCTCTTAAACCGATAATTAATGAATTTATTGTAGGAAAAAGAGCAGTTCTGCGTAACGATGCAATGTTCCTTTATCTTCATATTTATCAACACATTATTTACTTGTTGATGAGTCTAACAATAGCTTGTGGTGAAAAGGGTTACATATATCACTGAAAGTCAAATATTGTAGGACACGTCTAATCACACGAGAGTGAGTGAGTACGTTGGGTTTAACGCCACACCATCATTGTTCCTTTCCTTTTCCGTGACTGTGTGTTCTTGGTGCAGGATCAGTTCTACCACACCTTTGTATCACACCATAGACACCTGGCATGATATTACACAAAATCACAATATCCTGACATCGGGCTAACTTAGTATTTCCCTTTTAAAACCTTACTAAGAGCTTAGAGAACCACTTTGAAACGATTTGCGGTATATGTATTCTCAACCGGGGATCGAATCTGTGACCTATCGCTCCCGAAGCCGACGCTCTAGCACTGACCACCGGATTGGTGCTTACACACAATTGAACCAGAGTAACATATCTGAACATTTTCCAAACTACATCCAAACTGACAGAAACTACCGAAACATATTTTGATATATGCTAAGTGATGAACACATATACATGTATACAAAGTTTATTTATTTGGTCAGCTTAACTATAGAAATATCGTCAACCAGCTTGGACCCAAACAAGATGCCTATTTAAGCTTTCATTTTCAAACAAATGTAAGACAGCTGCCCAAGGTGGAAATATTCAAAGATGCTATTTCAGTCTTAATTGAACTTGAAAGTCCAAGCTGCCAACCCTGACAAAGGCGCTTGACAGCCTTAGAAAAAGCCGAGAAGTCTCTCTATAATGGATACCTGCACATCGTGGTGTCTCTTGGGGTAAAACTGCCAAAAAAGGCCCAAATAGGAGCCACAGTGGACCAACCTGTATATGCAGTCGCCTGTGAGGATATTTTTGCCGTCATCAAGACACTGACAAAATCGAAAACAGCCACTTGATGACTACCACACATTACGTAGATGAGAGTAAATCATTAACTACACACGAGATGTAACAGACTTTTTGCACACATGCATATACAGTTTGAATTGTCTTCATTTCCTTTCTGCCCCACGTGACAACAAACTGCTGCGCATACCCTACAAAGGTGTCCACGTCTGGGGCAACAGAGGAATAATATGCGGCCAGTGAACACCGTGCTATAGACAAATGTCTATGGGAAGATGTAGGGCCTGAAAAGGACTGCGCCATTTATCGCTGGGTTTGGCGTAACATTGAAGAAGGTAAACGCAACTAGTAGAAGAACAAACCTTACAAGGTTAAAAAATATAGCAGACGAGAATTATAGCAGACGATAACTTTGGCGCAAGAATAGGGTTACATAATCTGAATACGAAGTTCGTGCTGTGCACAATAAGTCCGCTGCATTCGAGATCTCAGAGGCAAACTTTCGCAATTTATCCCTAAAAATAGCAAAATTAATATTTTTTAACGAAGATTTCGGAAAAAGCGCGATACAAAATACGTTTACAACAGACATATACAATGAATCCAGCTCAAAACTAGATTCAAACTAATAATACTTGAACAAACAAATTAACCCAGATGGATTTGTTTTGTATCAAACGAAATTTGAATCTACGCTAAAACTAATCAATACAAGACGCAACAAAAAAGAGCATATTTTCAGTCGTATGAAACTCGTTCTATGATCGTGGACTGTTTATATATCGCTCGTTTTGTCAGGACGAGTCAGCCATCGTAGATCATCTGATTGGTCAAATTTGGATATTGGGAGAGTCTTACATATTGAATGCAGTACAGAAATTGATTTATTTGACACTGGAATCAAAATAGAACCGGTACAAAATCGGAGGCAAATCGAGACGTTTTGGGGGGAATATTGCGTACGAGCAAACTCACAACGCTGTTTCTGAGAGTTTTGGTTAGGTTCGTACAGTATGTTTAACCGCAATAGATCTGGCACAGAATTCAACAAATTCGATTTACTCAGTCAAATCAATAGGTTTCAGTACTGTAGCTTGAAACGTCCCCAGTCGAATGAGCATTATCCATTTATCATCAGATCTATGTAAAGCTGGATTCACACTACGACGTTTCGACCGACGTTTACCGACGTTTGGGCAAACGTCCAGCTCCGCTAGTAAAAGTTATTATAGGTTTATAAGTGTTGATATTCGCTGGCGAACGCTGACGAACGTTGTGTTCGTTGAAAATTTTCAACATGCAGAAACTTTGCCGACGTTTGTAATAAACATAAGTGTACGTTGTGGACCGTTTGTAAGCGTTTCTGAACGCTGGATTAAGTTGTACAGAGTTTGCCTAAGTTAGACTACGTTGTTAAACGTCGACACTGAAACGCTGGAGGTGGTGAACTTAGCCGAACGCTTGTCCAACGGAGACAAACGGTCACCCGACGCAATGCACGCGATTGAAGCGTAGGCGAACATTCCACAGCGTTCCCGTTACATAGATGAACTTTGGACAACGAATCCTAACGAAACCTGACGCAAGCCAACTTCCAACAACGTTCAACAACTTTTGGGAACACACTTGACGTTTTCGCACGTATGCAGATCACAATCCGGATACATAAAGCGCCACTTTATGGGGCGTGAGCAGATACTTTTCCTCAATCCTGCATTGGATGCAATGAAAACATTTGCTACATTGATGATAGTCATTACTATACGTTCAGTACAGTAATGGCATTTTGTACACCTAAGATTTGAAGTTATTGAATACAGAGACTTGGGGATGCGACCTCTTCTTTGCTTAATCAAAACAAGACTGCCAGGAAGTGTCTACAAAAGTTCGGCTATTATATAGACGTCGCCTGACACTGACCTCAGCTTACCTACGTTTAGCTACGCTCGTCTGAGTTGAACTAAGTCGGCGACCGCTGCACATACTCGTCATCTGCGTTGACAAAAGTTTGCCTACCCTAATAGAAAATATATATACAACGTTTGCACTCGCTAGCTCACGCTGTCATACGTTGGCATACGCTAAGAAGCGTTCGTAAAAGTTGATATAGGCCGGATATAAAATGTTCATAGTGTGCATGAAAAAAATCCTTATCGCGAACGTAACTTCACCGACGTTTGGGCTCATTTCTTAGACTTTTCAAACGCTGACCAACGCTGGTACAAGCGTTCATAGTGTGAATCCAGCTTAACACGTTCAAGTTCGAAGTGAGTGATTTGTGAGCATCAGTTGCTTACAACAACATCCCACGATATAACCTTTTTGCAATCAAATTAAATAGAATATACTTACCATTTTACATTCCAACGGGGTCTTTTTCTACACATAATGCTTAGCCCGCTGGTGATATTGTCGTCCGCTCAATTTCGTTTGATTTTTTAACATTGTCCGAATTCTTTCAAATATTCTTGACCTATTGCCTGATTGACACTCAGCATTGTTCCAGTTTAAAAGCCGAGTTACTCGACGTCTGATATGGACCTACATTGTTTGCAATTAGCATGACGGCCTAAAACCGGGACCATAGTTCCAATGGAATCTGGGTATCAATCAGCTCTAATCAAAGACCGGACCCCCACATTTTGTTCGGACCTAAACTTGTTCCATAATGTATGATTATATCATTAGAGTGCACGAGAAACAGATCAAATATAAACACATACAGTCGAAACTCGTTAAATCAAACTCAATTAAGTTGAAATGTGACTTAATCAAAAACTGAAAAAAATCTGATATAAAACATAGTAGACTATTTTAATGGGTTCGGATTATTTGAATAGTCCCATCAAATTCGACATCACGAGTAGCGACCGTATTGTAAATTGGCCCCAAGTTATAACTACCTTGATACATTAGGTAGACGTATAAATTTCATACAGACATACGTCGTTTGCTGTATGCCTCAAGGCAATAATATTGCTTTTAGTTTCGTCTGGAAATATTGTTAGTTTTCCTTAGAATAGACAAGGAACATCTCTTACCATTTACAGAAATAAAGCGCTACAGTCTGAAATTAACGTTTATATATGTAAACTAAATGCAATTTATCCTCACAAGCCTTAGACTTGCAAATCTATACATCCTCGCAAGCATGATGCGTCATGTAGCAAGGTATTGTCTGAGAACTTAATAAATATACTTGGTTAGATAGTTACCCGTGTAAAAGGTATACATGTACAGCACGAAAACTACAATAAAAAATAACTTTTTAACCCTCTCCTACACAGAAGCGCCTTTTAGCATTCTTTTAAAATTATTGCAGGGAATAGAGCATTCAACCATGGATATTTTCCTGCAATGATGTCAATACTATTCAAAAATGGCATTTCTTTTGCTTTGCCTAGATTTTCATATTTTCTCACCAGATTCTTCTTTTGTTGGTAAATCTAAAATAACTTCTGCAGAAATGGGTTAAAGCGCACTTTGTGGTTTCTGAAAGTTTAAAACCAGATTAAACGGATTTTTAACACAACCGAACCGACAGTGAATCCGAGAAAATCAGGTTAACTCGACAGTTTGATTAGTTTCAGTACTGTGGAAATCCCTAAAAATGTCAATACAGTGTGTCTCATAAAACTTGAAAATTTACCCTCTATGGTGAACAGACATTTTATAAAAAAAAGTGATTCTTATGAATATAACACATCAGATGACGGGTAAATAAATTTTAAGTGTATGTAACCGTTTAGACAGGATACATTGACGGTAACCCTTTCACTGCCATAGGCGACCCAATTCGATATTGCACATAAATGAAGTCCTAGATCAAACACTGCCTTAAAAGGCGGCGTCTGATCAGGAACTTCACTTGTATGCAACCAGTTTTAGTCCGAATATTTGGGTCTCGGAAAAAAACAAAGTTTATTGAAATGTTTCTGATATTTGTTTCCTTAAAATATTTGCTCCAAAGCCTGTTTCAATGGACATTTTTTAAATTTAGTGAAAGGGTCAAGTAGCAGGTCTGAATTTGTGCCCTTCTTCTTCCTGGGAAGCGAGAGAGACAGTAAAAGTTACATTATTACGTTGCGCTATTTTACAAGGTTTTGGTCTACACTGTTTGCTATGTCCAAGTGCCCCTCTTCGCGTGACGTCGGCCTTATATTTCTTCTTTTAGGATATGACTTCTTTCATTGAAATCAATAGTTTATAGCCATCCCATTCCCCTGACTTAAATCCGTTAGACTTTTACCTCAGGTGTCATCAAAAGGACAAAGTATATTATCACAAACCAACATGCTTCATTGAACATAAAAGTGTACCTCGCAGAGACAGAGAGCACCTGCTCATCTAATCAACATGCTGGGTCATAGAAATGGGGAGGAGCACTAAAAACAATTATTTCAATACAGTTCAAAAATTACATTTTTATTTTACCTAATCAAATTCATTTTTTTCATCAGAATCTTTCCTTGATGGTTAGTCTAAAAAAGCTTGTGAAGGAAAGGGTTAAATCTGAAAATAGCATATGGAGCAAAGGAATAAGAACTCTTAGAAGGCAGATAGAGGGCTAAAATAGCAAGAGATATTATGAATCCGGCTAATAAATATCTTTCATGCGTGCCAATGCAAGATAAACCAGTATGCAACTAGAAAAGACTCTTAACCTACCACAAATATCATTTATTTATGAATTGAATTTCCAAGTAAAGGCGAGGGCCATCCTCTTTTTCATTGTAAATAAATGAAGATTGCCTTTGTCTGGCGGACTTTGCAATATATCAAACGCTTATAGGACAGTAAAATCAAAGCATCTTAACAATAACATGCATATGATAAAAAAAAATGAATATATATATATATAGCTGTTGTTAACTGATTTCGCTGGGTATAGTTAACATAATTTAAAATATATATCATATCAGTAATGTCTATGTAGGTCGAGAAGTAAATCTTAAAGCATAAGTTCTACAACTAAGTTAGTAAGTGTTCATTAAACGTCTAACACCCATAAAAATGAAGGGTTTACCGGTTTTTCTCAGATTCCCAGTCGGTTGCAGTTAATCATGGCGTATAGTCTGGTATACAACTCTCAAAATCCGCACAATACAATTTCATACGCCATATCCCCCGCATAGGTTATCGCTTCGGTTCGCCTCCGATTTTGTTCCGGTTTGTTTCCGATTCCGGTTTCAAATTAATATGTGTTCATACTTCACAGACTTGCTTTGAAATTACGTCATTACTCTAAGAGGACAAGTTTTGTCATTTGCTAAGCACACCCCAGCGGAGAACGTATTTATGATTGAAATCGTAATGATACATTTGC
The DNA here is from genome assembly GCA_032359355.1 of Macoma nasuta. Lineage (NCBI taxonomy): Eukaryota > Metazoa > Mollusca > Bivalvia > Cardiida > Tellinidae > Macoma > Macoma nasuta. Next base: position 5,331 of record JAULCE010061106.1, on the reverse strand, counting down.
CGGTCGGATTTTCTTAAAATATTTATATGATCTTTATGTGTACCGATATAGTGTACACATCATACTGACGGAATTTTTCTATGAAGCTTAAATATCAATTACCCTGCCTTATACATCGTTTTGATACCAAAGTTGTGTGCAACATTTTCAAAAGACATTTCCATCTTAAAATCTACATTTATATCGATGCTATATTGCTGTAGTTTACTATTTGTACGTCTGAAACTCGCTCAAAGCACGCTAAAAATTGAATTTACCTTTCTATGATAGATCAAAACAATGGTATAATTAATTCATTGCTTCGTTATCTTTCAGCATACTGAGTCATAGAATAGTGTCGACCGAAGCAATTTTCAATAGAAGAGTTTACCACGTCAACTTAAAAATATACATGTTTTGACATTGTAGGGAAATATCGGTTCATTATGGGATGTCGAAATCTGACACATTAAAGTTGAGATTGCTTATTACCAATTGGGCCGTATCACAAGAAGAGAAATGTATGACAAATACGACTATTGATAAGGTGAGTTTGCAAAGCTCTAAAATCATAATTCCTCCACCAAACTCTTAGTTGTGACCATTCATTCAAATTGTCTTGAAATGACGACTCGATTGACTGGTTACAACATAGGGTAAACACAACGCATTTAGATGGAAAATAATTGATTTACGGTTACTTATCTGGATCCCTGGAAATAATGCCGTAGCCTCGATTCGTTATCAATAAAATGATACCTATTTCTCGTGACTCGACAAAATAAGATTATGAATTACTAGGTCTAAGCTTTTTATTAGGCGATATCATTTATGACTACATTACAAACTATAATATATAGAATGGAGAATATGGTAAATGAGAAATGATGTCTAGTCTCGCATGTGGCCGTAAATATCCTATTTTCTTAGAATTATTTCTCTGTTGCGTACTTCAGTCAACCTCGTTATCGCAAACTCGTTTGAATCGTATTCTTGCTCGAATCTAATCAAGAAACCTGAGCCCAAAGACTTGTATTTTGCTATGTTGATACGTTTTGCAGCTGGAGCTATAATCATTAGCTGTAGTTTAATTCGAGCTCCGGATAATTCGAACTAATTCAAACCTATCCCGACAAAATGAAGTTCTACTGTGCGTAATATACTTCGGTGCGAGAACTAGAATAAAGGGACGACGCCATGAATATTCCGTATTACCAAACTACAGTCGACACTTAGTATGTGGAAGACGGGGGGGGTTCTTTGATTAGTCCAAATTACTCGAAGTTCGAATATATTTCGAACTTCCGTGTTATTCGAACTAATAAACATATTCCCCGTATTGGTGGTTTTTATGTCGAAAATAACCGTTGAACATGATCCACTAACGTGTCGCTTGACACACTAAGTTTGCGACATGCAAATCACGAATAAACGTCCTCAAATGTTCAAAAGGGCCGCGTTTATCCCCTTAATGTAATATCACGACGACATTTTATATACAATATAATATAAGTGAGGAATTATTACCACACATTATTTCCGAGAAAGCTAATGAGGCAAATGCAATCACAGACAAAGCAGTCCATTATGTTGACGCCGAGATTCTATGCATCTGATATACATTGCAAAACCGCCTGTTCTTGACATAATACAATAAATTTACCAATGACATATACTTTCATATAGATCTAATTTACAATACGATAGAAAATGAGTTTCTGATTCTTCAACAAAATATCAGTAAAAGCAGCGTATCTACCATTTTATATTTGAAGCTTATGGCTCAATCATCTGAATCTAGAAAACAGAATACTTCAACTTAGATGACATATCCGTGCAAAGGTGTATTTGGCATAAGACGTAAAGGGTTTAAGAAAGGTATACATACATGCATGCGGTAGTCGTCAACCATGGATATTTTTCTGACATCACGCCAGAGCACCAAGTCCACGAAATGTACAGTAAGGGCCACGGTTTTTGCAGCACATCACGTCTACCGAAACATCTTTTATTTGCTCAATGGTGTTTTTGTATTGCTTGAAATGTTTGTGGATAAATACCGTAAACACGTACATTAAGTCCAGGGTATTGTGCTTCCTGTAGAGAGAGCGCTGCAACTTTATTTAAGTCGTAAATTGAAATGTCTTTTCGACGTTCAGATCTGATAAAAAAAGTCTGGAGCAAATCTCTTTTCTCATCCCAATAAAATTCGTGTGTTTATGTAGAGGACTCAGTAAACCAGTTTAATCCGTTACTTCATAAAAGCGCTTTAAAATGCCTTTGTAGCAGATTACTACTTCACAGAAATGAAACATTTGATCGTTTTGAGAGTTTTTGACCATATATTCATCTTTTTCGCCTGATTATTTCCTTGTGGATGAGTCTAAAAATATCATGTGGAGTCAAGGGTTACCCAGGTAAACATAGTTCACGTATTTTCGGATCGAAATAGCTGTTAAACGTGAAATAAACGAACGTGCTCCACTGGTTCAGTCATTAATATATCGTGATTTGAAGGCTTTTCAGTCCAATTTTCTACCATCAATCACGAAACCAGTCGATTCACGATATACCATTTGAAGCTTTCAACAAAGCAGACAGCACAAGCACACGAGTTAAAGGTGTTGCTGTCACCTGTCTTGACTTGTACATTTGAGTATTATATCAGCTTGTGACAGGTACACCATTGACACCTTATTAAATACGGTCGCTACGGCCATGATTATTTCTCACAATGTTTTCAATAGTCACCTTTTAGAGAGGCGTCAATGCAGGATTCTTCCCAAACCTCGTATGTGCAGTTTTTCAAAAATGGCACATACGTGGTTTGGGAAGAAAAGATTTCTCCTTAAGTCACCTTAATGCAATTTGAAAAACGACAGTTACGTTTTTTGACGATAAGTCGATTAATTTCTGCAAAACCACTTAGGTGCATATTTGCCAAAATGGCACATACAAGGTTTTAAAAGAAAACCGACGGAATGCTGAGAGTACTAACGGCTTATCGCCGCATTCTTTGGTTCAACGCCATGGTACCTGCATCATGCAGATCAAGACTCAAGACTAACGTTCTAAAATAGATTCGTATTTCGACTCCCGTGAGACCATACTATTACATCATTATATTAACTCCATTAATTTTGGCACGGATTTCAATATTGTTTTACGTCTACTTTTTATACTTCACATATGACAGCGTTCTTTTCTATAAGTCATTGCAGATTTAATTTGACTGTGCTTTGATATCTGGTAAATAAGAAACTTGTGATCAATTAGTATCATAGTTTGATTTGTAAGGCTTTTATCTAGTATCATCTTTGCTTCAAAATGAATACTTTTAGTTTCCATCTCTTATAAATACATCAAAGTATACTAGGAAAAACGGTTAAGCGACATTGTAAAAATGGGATTTCCCATAGGCGAACTTTTTTCATCCACAACTTTTTTTTTGTCGATGTCAATTCATATTTATTAGTTTGAAATAATCTGTGAACTACCACCTAAACTATTAGATCACAACTGTCAAAACCCGGGTTGCCATTCATTTAAAGACTCGCAGTATGTTTTAAGTTTCAGCGTTATTCAATGCAAAGGGGGGTTATTTGAAAATGTGTCAATAAAATACTTCATCGGCAGCAAAAGTGGCATTCCAAGTTTTAGACCGGATTTTGTTTTTCTGTCTATTTTTGCGTACGTGAAACAACACATCAGGTTAATTTGTGGTCAAATATGTGAAAATATTGCACAATAAGCAGTTTATGGAAGGAACGGTAAATCTAGACCGTATTGAGTAAATTTGCGAGCGTCTAGGATTATTTGATTTTGCAAAACGTAAAATGATCACTCATATCAAGGCAATATTACTTTTTTCCTTCAGTAATTTGCATACACTTTAAATTGATAAATCGATATATAACTTACGGTTACAAGACGAATCGAATCCTTCATTTTAGGGCTCAGTTATCGCGTGGACTCAAGCTAGTAATAGAATAATCTGATAAAATGTTGTCGATTTGATAAAAACAGCAAACCATGATATAAAAAGCTCGTACATTTAGAAATATAAGTTAAACCTCTACTACATATGCTTTGTTGACTCATCTACAATAAATAATATCTAATGGAAAGAAAAATGACAAATTTTAATTAATTTGATAACATTGTGTGACAGGGATCATGTGCTCATTATCAGCAGGTCATCTGCTACAAAGGTGTCTAAATGTGTATCTAGGGAACAAAGGGTTACATGTTATCACGGAGACCATAATTTATATACATGTAACATATATGTCCCAATACACACATAGATGATCGTTTGGAAATAAAAGTTTAATTCACTTAGTTGCGTTCGACATGCCCTCGTTTCCTGTAACTTTGATTTAGGACAACATATTGATATTTGTCATATGTGGATCAATACATTTATTTACTTTACTGTTAGATCTACATTTATTACTGTAAATATAGGCTACTAACATACATATACATGTAAAATCAAACTAATGTCGTATGCATAATATTGAGGATACAGATAATTTCCTCTAGCTCATCGGATCATCCTGAAATAATACACAGAAGATAAACTCTTACAGTTCTGAAACATTAACGTTACATTGCCACTCTAGTAACGTACTTTTTTTTCGGTATGACGCCTTCATCTAGATAGACTATAGAAATATAATGCGTGCATTTTCTACCACTTTATTTGTTTTCGGCAGAGAAATTTAGACAAATATAACAAATAAGTGTGTCAAATAAATATTGATAAAGATCACAGGCTTTACTATTGATACATGGGTTCTAAGTTCACTATAAACGAAACTACTCAACACTCTGAACCTATATATAGTATGTCGAGGGCGAATCTGCAAGGTTGCTGCAGTTACAAGATAAGCTAGAGCCACCTGGCACCATATGGGCGAAATTTTCGCCCCGTGTATTGTCCCTTCTATTTGTTTTATAACCAATAGCAGTAAACATAATAGCAAACAATGATCTGAATCTAGGGCATCTGTATCCACAAGAAGAAACCTCGTTTACTTTGTGGATTTAATTTGTATTGAAATTGATTGGGTTCATAAATATATCATTATATATATCAGAAATGACTTTTGAGGAAATGCTCATGCAATTTTATATGACGCTTCAGTTTATAGGTGATTTTGCATTTCCAACATTGTTCAATTCGTTTTCCTTTTTCTGATATTCTGCTAATTTCCGAGGCTGTTTTCGAAGCACAACGACATGAGAACTTAATTGGAAACTTGCATGCATCTCTTTTTTTATTTACTTCACCACCAAAACCAACGTTATCTGCGTTAGATGCAAAACTTTTGATAAATGGAATGCGAC
>JAULCE010060995.1:0-13251 GCA_032359355.1 Macoma nasuta | reverse complement strand
GTTATGGTTCCTTTGCACTGCACTTCCTCTCATTGTGTTTTATCATTATATGAAGTTTAATGAAATTCCATCCAGTAATAGGTGACCGGAATAGCTCATTATTCTATGAATAGTCGAGCTAAAAATAAAGTAATATATACAGACTTCAAATTGTGGTGCACTGTACATTATTAAAACAAGTGTGATTATCATTAATTCAAGCTATTGTGTATGATGTTTCGAGCATGGTGACATCCTAGAATAATTATAATTCTTCTATCTAGGCTAATAATGTGAATCACTCAAGCACGGGTGTCCATTACGTCTTGTGAATTACAAGATAAACTATGTTTAGTGCACTGCGTACCGATATACGTATGACCTTCGGTGAGTATTCATTCTACATAGATTCGCAAATTTATCAGAGCAGATTTTGTTAGAGAGACCCCAAATTGTTTGCAAACTGTGCTAAAGCTGCAAAATAAAATTTAAATTTAAACAAGTCGTCGGTGTTCCTCAAAAAACAATTGTCTGCCTTTTTGTCAGTTGCACGTTTTGATAAAAAGTTCAGTGTTATATTTAATAATGTATGTGCCATTTTTTACATTTGTTAAAGATGACGCTTCGAAGATATTTAGGATAATTGCTAACGTTATCCTGCTGATCGCGACCATATTTTAATGTTTAAACAGATTGAATCAAAATTAGATACAGTTTAACTCGACGTCTTACCTTGACCCAAACTGACCGTAAAACTATATGGCCGACGTCACAGGACATAGGGGCACTCGGACATATCAAAAGAACGCTGACTCAGCTCTTTTTTCAGCACTATAATTTTATCATCTAGTCACGAAATTTAACATTTGTATTCATTTAAAGGTAGAATTGGATGTCCTCTAAGATTTAAAACATTGCAGACCCTGACGACATCTTTCAGCGGGATCAGCGGTATTATACTCCGACTCGATATTTTTGGTGTTCGTTTAGTCTCGGTGTATTTATATTACGTCACATAGATCGTACTTACAAAAAGGTAGTGTGTTGCTCTGATGTTAGGCCATATAAATGACCGGTCATTGAAATAACATATAGTTTAGTTATTTATATGCAATTGATTATAATATCAGTGGCTCTGATCTCAATCCCCGGAATTACCTGTTGTTGTTATATTTTTCAAAATGGCCGACGCTGATGTGAAATGAATGACTGTTTAGAAATACACGAGGACAACACGTCAAAAAAGGGAGTAATATCATGAACATATCGTATTAACAGAGTCACTACACATCATTTTACCAGTAAGCATAAAATTAAACTTGTGATGTTGTTGATTAGTCGGACGGGGATAACGTTTATTTACACTGTATGTCAAATGGGGTGATGAGTTGATAAGAGTGAGGTTGTGCACCCCTAAACCGGTTTAAACCCCAAGTGGCATTTTTGCCAAGGCGGTACTCCTTTCTTCACCGTAGTTTTATATCTGTAGCCTATCACGGTGTGTTTTCTACTTTTTTTTAGGCTCGCGTGTATGTGTATGTATATGCAGTTGAAGTTTAAAATTGTTGCGTGTCGCAGACAAGTCATTTTCATGTAACCTGCACTTATTAATTGATGCAGTATGATCCTAAAAAATCGATACTAGTACTAGTACTAGTAAAGTGTGTCCAAAGTTCCTATATAAGAAACTTGGTTTTATTATTATTACATTACAGAGTAAAATTTAAGTACATGCGACTGACCTATACTTGTCGATATACTAGTTGCCTATGGTGGTGAATGAATTGAAGAAACTTTGTACAACGCGTATACTCCTGTATAGTATTAGTATGCCCCTTCCGAATCTTACAAAAAAGTCGAGAAGTATTTGCAGTTCTTGTGAATGACAGTGCCAGGTTTGAATCTAAAGCTGTTGAAGCCGAAGTCCTTATACCGCAGCAAAAAAATGTTTGTCATAGTTTGTTTTAGTTTAGGAGAATGATTGCATCAGTTGTTGGACATTTAACCCTTATCCTGTCACCAAAAAGTACGTTCAGTTCGCGTGTGCTTAACTCTAAAGCTTGTTTGATTTTGTTTTAAACATTCTTTAAACTGTTGTCTTAGTGTCAAACAGCTTGGGCCCAGATCAGTTGTTGAGTTTATCGGCGTCTGATTCCGGTCCAAGCTGGTTGACGACATCACTACAGTGCGATTGGCGTGATAAGGGTTATTATATGAAATCAATCAAAAAGTGTGGGGTTTACCTTAATTTCGATTTTCTGAATTGGTGCTATATTGATTGTCGAACCTACATATTTGTAGATTGATACAAGTTTAGGCCAACTCTGGTTATACAAACACAGGTTTTGAAAGTTAATTGTGATTCTAGCTGTCTACAATACCTTTCCTTGGAGAATTATCACGAAAACCGTCAGTAATGAATAACCAGAGAGATTGCGTATCTGACATCATTCTCAAATATTGGGTCATTAAAGTGTAGAATCAATATTTTATGATCCTGTTTTGCACGTCTAATGAAGCTTTGCTGTTATCGACACTATTAAACAACTCGGTTTACATGCGCAAACGATTCGATGTCATTAATTTAAGACTGATGAATAACAATATTAATCTGCAAAATGCGAATATACACATCAGTCTGTATTACATGCAAAACAAGTATATTCCATTACCTAATATGTTATTGTCAGACTCATTCACAATAAAAGCATATGGACCACGTCACGCGAAAAGGGGCACTCGGACATGGCAAACAGTGTAGCCCCGGACGTGGCGGCTGATCAGGGTCTGCACTGTTTGCAACCTTAGAGGACATTCTATTCTACCTTGAAATGATTACAAATGGTAAATGTCGCGACTAGATGCTGGAATAATAGCGCTGAAAAAAAAGCTGAGTCAGCGCTTTTTATATATATCCTAGTGCCCCTTTTCCTGTAACGTCGGCCGTATCATGAAAACGAAAAGATGTCTGTAAGAAAAGAACATGAATTGGTTTTTTTAAATTATTCTGGCTAATGGTGTATTTGCTCATAATGCCCAATATGAACAAATGTTCCATTTCCCAAAATGTGATATGAATATTTAATCTTAGCTGTTAGTGATGTATGTGTACTGACGTTTATTGGCTATAGAAACTTCGTTGGACCTCAAAGACATAAGTCATATTTGGACGTATCTATACACAAAATGAATGAAACATATTTATAAAAAAGATAACAAACATATTATGTAGGTATTATGAAATACAGTGTTTAAAGTAATTGATATTTTAATTTATACTTTATCTTATAGTCAAACTAGTTATAATGTGAGTGATCATTAGCAATTTTTATAAATATATTTATCCTACTTTCAATGCTTTAAAAATCAGTGTCTTGATTACGTTACTTTAACCGTTCTCTTTTACAAATATACTGACGTCTAGTCCTAATCTTAGCATTGGCAACTCATTCGAGTTTAACCCTTTCACTGCCATAGGCGGCTAAAAGGTGAAATCCTAGATCAGAAACCGCCTCAACAAATCTGTGTCAGGTCAAGAACTTCACTTATTTGCAACTAACTTTATTCCAAATGTTAGAGTTTCGGAAAAGCCAAAGTTTATTTTATTAGTTCTGTTAGTCATTATTAGAATATTTGATCCAAACCAAGTTGCAATCTCACTTTAAAATTTGGCGGCCAAAGTGTTACACATTATTACGCCAAACGCGACCACAGTGATGCCGTCAACCATTTCGGACCCAGCTCAGACGCCGATTAACTCGGCATCTGATCCGGATCCAACCTTTTTTATTCTTGGGAAACAGTTTCTCCAAATTTTAAACGAATGCAGAGCCTGATCAGACGCCACGTATGAAATACACTGTCTGGTGTGGGTTTGAACTGTTTGCAGGATGCTGAATCTCAGAGTAGCCTTGCTTTTACCATAAATAACAGGCTACATCTTTCTCAACCAATGGTCCCCGATTGTATGATTCTAGTCAGAATGTATTGCAGCAGCTTCAAACTATTTCAAACTTATTGGCGATTGGTCGAGTGCAAAGTTATAAGTCTCTTTATTACAACATATAGTCTAGAAATGGGGAAGCATGATAAAGTATAAGAATTTAAACAGAAAACGATCCATACTAGATAAGAGATAAAGTACACAGTAGACATTGTAAAAAAAACAGTGCAGATATAGTAAAATATGGGAGATGGTAATTAATAATACATGTATTATTACCCTAAAACTATTGTCAAAATACAATGCATATCTATAAAACTACTAAGCATATCCGAAAAATCACTATTCATATCCGAAATATCACTAAGCATATCTCAAGGAGCACTAAGAACGCAATCGATATCAAAACATGCATAATTGCAAAAAAATCTGACTGCATCACAATTAATTTCGAATCACTTTAGATAAAAGATCACACAAAAGGCATATTAATCATATCCAATCATATGTAAACGTTTTTGAAAATATCTTTTTCTGTATTATTAAAAACAATATAAGTGTAAAATATTATGTCACAGATCAATTGCCGAGCTACTCAGTGTCTAATCTCTGTCCAACCCATTTGCCAAAGGTATTACAAAAAAGAACATTTAACGTGTAAATAGGTAAGAATAACGGACCACAATGTGTGTACACTCTCTATGTAAGGTACAATGCATGTCTCAAATATTTCATGCATTTTCTGGCGATTCGAGTTTATTGCATAGGTCTGGGTTACGACTAACAAGCGTACATGCTTCAGGTGTGCCATAGGTTAACATTCAACACACACTCTATTATTTAAACAAAAGGGTGTCACGTTTTAAAGACATTTTACCATTGTACATATACGGATTAGACGCGTGTGATAATTAACAGTTATTCATAACTATTGCGTGCTGTTTTCAGTGGTTATAACTTAACAAAATGAGGCCCGGGCAGAGTTTGTTCTTTAAAGTTAAACAGTAAGGTTTATAAGCAAAACTGTTCCCATAAATCAATATAATTTTCATTTTATAGTAATGTCTTGTATCAAAAACACAGTATCAACACATAGCAACATAAAACTCATTTACAGTAACCCTCTCCAATATGGCCACTGAATGAAGAAGCATGAAGGTTCTCAAAGACAGGTGGTAGCTTATTGTAGACCAATTCAAAGGTAATGCAAAAAAGCGCCCATGGGAGCATTCTGAATTACTTTCAAACTGCATAAAGCTACCACCTGTCTCTTTTGTTGTACACAATGGCGTTTTTTTTATGTTGTTAAGAAGAGGTTTACTGTACGTCATATTAAAATGATTACTGGTCTATATTACACACTAAATTTCACTCCCATTTGTAACCCAAATACCTTAAGTAAAAAACACATTTTGACAGAACATTTTTCAACAATTCCAGTGGCTCACCACAGTCGCTACCTTAGATGTATGCAAGGTTGCAAATGCATTCTTTAAAGGCAAATGTAGCAATGTTGGAATGAAGATGTTAAATGGAGGAACTTTATATATATTATTGTAAGATCTGGAACATATTCTTAAGTTTGTATTTCAACAATAACTTAAGAAGACAGTTTCGAAAACAAAAAAGCATACATTGAGTCTTCAGTTCATATGTGGGCCGTTCTCTGACAACAGGGGTCTTAATGACAAACATATCAATTTTCGTTTAATGGGCGTACGATAAAGCTTGATCTTTATTATACATTATCTGAACATCTCATCGTTCAATTCTAAATACTTTTTAAGATATAACCGTTTCTATGACGCTTTTATAAGGATTAAGTATTGATGACGTCATTATGCGGGAAATAATGACGTCGTCTGATGCGCTTTTTTACGTCATCACATCAATGTCATTAAGGTCCTTTATGTCAAAGAATGTCCCATATTTGATTAGCAGACTTAATAACCCAATGTCCGTTAATACACGTCACGATTACCCTTTGCAATGGTGGGGGATTCATATGAGCAATCGAGTATCCTCCTATCTTGTTTAACACTCTGTGTGTAGCTTCAAACAGGATTAATAAGTATAACAGACGACTATTTCGCCGAGGGAAATATGTTACTGAACCTTTAGTACTCTACAAACCTTTACATCTGTAAACATTGCTGTCAGCCATTATCAAAATTACAATTTTCTATCATATAGATCTCTTAAAACTTAAATCGGAGTCTCAAACGGATATGCCAAATTTATCATCTGGATCCAAACTGATTGCAAACTTTTACACAAAATCACTAATAGAGTGCATGAGATTAAGGAAACCTTTTCATAGGGTCTGCACTGTTTGTCCGCATTTGTTATCCTAGATTTTTAATTGTTTGACACACCTTTCTCTGCTTATTTTACTCAATACATGCATTGGTCTTCAAATCTAGTTGGGGCCTCATGGTACAAGTAAACCTACTTTTCATCATAACATCATGCTACAAGCTTTGCATGGAGGAAAGCATTTGTAATTATTGTATACAATTTTGGGGTCTGAATTCTCAATTCATGAGTGTCACGTGCATAAAGTGGCAAAGCCGGCAAATCATCTCAAGAGAGGCCATGATATATACAAAGGGTATGTTTAATTCATGCTTAACACGCACGAAAGATGACAATAAATCAACTTGCTACACAATTCACCACCCCTGATCTGTGTCTACGATGTTTGCCAATGTCCATTTTAAGGAAAAAGAAGCAGACGTAAATAACACAAACAGACAAGTCACCATTAATGGACTTTTGTTCCCCATTAAAGATACTACCCTGAGGGACGGGCCTTTATTTAGCTTTCCGTAATACTGGTGAATGTATGCGTTTCTTGAGTTGCTTGCGATAACGGCTTAGTCACGCTTGGTTGCTACAAAATGTCTTAAAGTTAGAGAGAAACCCCAAACTGTCTAGTATTCATAAAGTTCGTTTAGGGAAACCTAAAATTTAAGTAAACATTTCAAATGTAGATTTGTCTATTTTTACCCACAATACTGCAATAGAGCTTTGCATGTTTGTGAAAAAATGAGGTTTTTCACGAGCATGCAAAGTTTCATTGAAGTATAATTAAAAATAAATTGGAAATATGCATTTGAATTTTTACTAAACATTGAGGATTTCCTTACGAGTTTTATGAATATAGCCCCTGATCTCGGCGCTCCGCGCATCGATTTCTTCTTTTTAAAATTTCTATGACATAATAGCAAGTTTTCGGCCTCTCTCCTATACACAGAAAAGACACGTATTGCAAACAACTCACGTGTTTCTAACGTGTTCAACCTGTGCTGGATAGTTATATTTTACACACAGCGCACACACTGAACATAGGGTTACTGTAGGAGCTATATTATCAGACAGTCATTAAAGAAAGAAGTATTGTTACAAGTGCGAATTTTCGATAGTACACTGGTCCAACTATTTGCATTGGGCGAGTTTCAAAATTCATGAAAATAAGTCAAGGTTGAACGGGTTAATCACCATTATATTATATTTGCTTTATTATGACGGACATTTCTGCCAGTCTGGGTCATTGCATGTTAAATTGGCTGAGCGGAAGTAATTATGGCGACGCATTCCTATTTCGGAAATAATTTAACCAGCATATGTTCTACCGATTGCTGAACCCCGCACTTAGTCTGGAAATGGTTATAAATCAGAATGGGTGTACAAATTCGACTGTGCTATGTTTGTTCTGGTTAAGAAACAAAACTACATTTGTTCATATATTAGGAGCGAAGCTAGAAAAGAAAATGGACCACTGCAAGCAAAGTGTATGGGCCTGGTGTCGAAGTTTAACAATATCTTTCGCATGAAGCTGAAGGAATAGGCAATTCACAAATATGTTTACGATGTTAATATAAATTGACAAATATAGCATTTAGGGAGAACAAAACTTTTCTTGTACGTGTGCTGCCATTTATCAGACCCGCAGTTCTAATCATGTTATACTGAAGATACGAAACAACATGTAAAATATAGTTTTTTCAATCAAATTTCTTTATTCAAGTGGATATCCTGATTATGATTTTATCACAAAAACTTAATCTTATTTTTTCATATTAATACCACATAGTTTTGTATGTCGCTTGTCATTCTATAGTTTACAGAAAACGTGGATATCTGAAGGACCAATTATAAGCTTGTGAAATTTGATCCATCTGACAAAGCGATATGTGTAGACTATTGACATGCATGAGACAAGCATATAGTGCGTTCAATGATATTTTCCAGCAACTTACATCTCACGACCTTAATTATCGATATTTTTGGAGTTCTGGGTCCATATTCATAGAAACTTAAGTACAGTTTCTTTGCTTAGCAGATTGAAACAATAATTAAGTTCACCTAATAAAGTAAGCATATTACTTAAGCGTTATTCATAAAAGTTTATAAATTTAAGTAATCTTTGAAGTAGCTTAGCTAAGTAAGTAGGTTGCTTAGAGAGGCGCTAAAAGGCGCTTCTAGGGATGATAGGGTTAACCCTGCCCTCCACATAAGCGCCTTTTAGTGACTCTTAACAAAATATCCTGAACAAAGTCGATAGAGAACGTACTTAAGTATATAACTGAAGTTTCTGTATGAATACTGACCCAGACCCTGAATTCACCAACTCAGTCTCAGACAACATCTAGAGTAAGAATGATGTTCGAATATATAGTGTTTGGGTCGACATTTTACACCACCTTATAAAGCAGAAGATCTAGGATCAGGTCTAATAGAATAACAGTTAAAACGGTAATATCATAATCAGTTAACATTTGCAAAGACAATATGCCATTGCTATTTGCAGGTTTTTATTCCACTGCAATTAGATTGCTATCCCGATTCAACATGTATTTGGAGTATGTCCGTTAACACTATCAACAAGTAAATAACATATAGCTCACACTACTCGAGTACCTTTGTCTTCAATTATTCGATTGGCGCCCGACAGACGCCAAATTCTTTAATAAAATCTGGCTTCTAGTGAGTATGGGGAAAGCGGCTAGCTATTTTGCTTTTTTGTTATTTTAATTGAACGTTAAAAATCTTGGCTAACGCTCCTATATTTTATCGACAAATATGACTGATAGTGTGAATTTGAAAACATAAATCCTGGTCATATTTGATAACGGTCGATTTTGAAACGAGAAGGGATTTTGTTTTTAATTTATATTAAGTTTATACATGTTTTCTGAGATCTTACTTAACCTTAAGTGGACGGTCTATAGATAGAAACAACCCGTAGCTACTCGGTCCTTTTTGGACAGCTTTGAAAATAATTCGCAATGTTTGATCGAATGTGTCTGTGTTAAACTACGCCAAGTCCAAATGGTAACAACGTCAGCTCTGCATCCGAGCAACCCTGGTTCGATTTCCAGCATGTCCATTTTTTGTCTTAAATTAGATTTATTGTACAGCTCTCTCCAACTATTCTTAGAGTCTTTCTGCATGCTTAGATATAGTTTATTTATCTACTTTTAATTAAAACGGCCCCCTTTGGTGTTTACATCAAGCCCTTCCTTGTAGATATTATAGTAAGGCTATACTACTTTATGCAGCCATTTCCTGAATGAAACAGCACTGTTTATATATACCATTCTGTCAAAGATAAAATGAAATGAACATGTTAAGATAAAAACCATTAAACAGCTGCTGCTAAGATGATTAATTATACGATATATCGATATTCTTCCTAGCGAGATGAGAAATGATGTATCGTGCTATATGAGGAAGTCATGAACGAATCATTTTGGAACTCGGGCGTCATCATATACGATTGTTTGCAACACTCGGTTTGCGTATATTTGGTGCCAATAACTGTTTATTGTGTGATCTAGTTACACTTTTAAGAAAAGTAAGGGTAACCAATATGTTTGAGTCAAATTAGACAATTTCAGCATCTGTTTTGATGTGAATGCATATAATGTCATTGCTATTTATGTTATGCAAATGTGAGGAAATGTGTCGATGGCAATATGACTAAATGTTTGATGACCAAAACATCTCGTCCACATATTAACGATTCCCTGCAGCTTCGAATGTTGTTGTGTTTTAAGGTAATGTTTTCTCAATACCCTTTCTTAAGGGTTAATTGCTTTCTGAAATCAACATCACAGCGAAAGGTTAACCATATGGTTAAAGTCATTTTGTGAAAAACAATAAATAGAATGGTCATATAACTCTTCCCGTGCATCATTTATGATAGTTACAATGTAATGACACGACTTGTGTAGAAAAGAAAAATCCCTTTGATGTAAACTGACCTTGACATTTCGCAAACTTGTCATATAACTAACCTAGTGCATACCTAGTGCATACGGGTGTATTAATATTCAATCAACCCAGTAAGCAACATGTCCATTTTCTATAAACCAATTTGCTGTTTTAGCGACATATACATTACATTGTTACGACTATATAGCGTAATCATGAATGTGCTTCTCACAGGATAGGTATGCTTGGTTGTTGGTCTTGTAAGGTGTATTAGCTCTCATGGTCATTTTACAAAGTATTTTTCATATAACGATGTTGTTTTTACATTATTTTAGTAGATAATATTTCATTGACGTTTGTCTATAAATTTAGTAATATTGAAGTCATTTATCTCTAGTGTTGCATTGTATAAGGCACTTATATATTCTTTTCCATAAGATAATGTGTCACAACTAACCTACCATAGCGCATGGTGACATTCCCAGGTAAAAAAACATGCAAGTCGTTCTAAGCCTTTTATACAGGTAAATATACACTTTGGTGTGTTTTATTTAAGATGTTTATTGAACATGGACTTATTGCTTTTTTGGATTGTTTTATGTAAATGAGCATCCGTGTGCTCTAGAATGGATATGTGACAAGGTTTTCTCATTCATGAACATTGGATTAGTCTTTCAGTTGCAGAGAAAATTGTCACTAAACTTGGCAAAACCTTCAGATCTGTTTATATCATAGGTAGCATTTTCCTTTACATCTGTTGTTTCATTACAAAATCAAAATAACTACCGTAAATGACGAACTGAAACTGTAATTTGACCATTATTTTTTTTAATTTGTACCAAATGCCTTTTACAATATGATAAACTTTTCACTGAAATGTTGATTTCTGAAAACCTTAAGTATGTCATTATCTTTTGCGTTTTATCAGCTAGTCTATTCACCTTTGTTTAGTTACATTTCTTTCTCAAGTTCGCCTTTATATTTTAGATCAAATATCTGTGATAAATATTCGAAACAGTATTATCCGAAATCTGTCAATTAGTAAGTATTGCGAAAGACGAACTGAAATATTTTTGAAACTTTTGAGAATGTTGTGTTTACGTACACAATGACGGAGCAGAAGCATGCGCCTTTCATGAATTGAAAATATATCCCCATACATGCACGCACGGCTTGTTCGAGGTTATCCCCATATTTCGGAGTTTTTAAGTTCGGTATTAGGTGCAGTCATGGCCACTAGCCAACTTTCTTGATGCTGAGATAGGTAAAATCATTAATGAAATAACTGCGACAATAAAGAAGCGATGTTCTTTACAAATAACTTTACATAAGTTGCTCGACGTCCTGGAGAGCTCTTGTTGAAAGTCTGGCTTCAGAAAAGAAACTTGTTGCAGGC
This sequence comes from Macoma nasuta, assembly GCA_032359355.1. NCBI lineage: Eukaryota > Metazoa > Mollusca > Bivalvia > Cardiida > Tellinidae > Macoma > Macoma nasuta. The sequence goes on along the minus strand of JAULCE010060995.1, from coordinate 1,714 downwards.
GGGTTAACATTTTCAAGAAATGGCCTTAATGACAGGGATTTATCTTGCAGGAGGTCCAAAGCAGCAGTATGTCATGAATTGTTTGCTTATTGTCCCCGTACGACATGCTATGGCAGAGTACGTTTGGTACATGGTTTTATATATAGCATCATTTCTTGATATGTGCTTCCAACAGAGTAGGTTAGCTTTTAGTGGTGGATTTAGTAAGGTGTATTTGACATAGCAATATGTCATTCGGGAAAATTCATAAATTCAAAGATTTGGAATAAAACTAGTGTGAATGTTTATCGTTTATTAACCAAGAAGAAATCATTGCTAGTTACAGCAAGTTGCATTCCAACATATTATGACATCAAATGTGTTTTCTGTGAATAAACTCTTTGTGTGCGGATATCTTGTACTCGAACTGTTTCAAATTAGGTTTTGGTTGGTCTTATTTGAGTTTTAAACCTAGCTTCAAAAGTAACCCTGGTATGGCATGGCAGTAAAATCCCCTCGCATGAATATATTAAAAGGGTCGTTTTTTATATCTAGTACATATTTTTTTGGGGGGGTTTATGTGTGTGTTCGTTGCTTCGACAATATTTCAATCATTTCGCGACGCCCTGATAATAACTAGTGGAGGAAGACCCGCACTGTCGCAACCGGAAAAAATAAGACATAACTAGAACTCAGTCGATGGCACGCCATCGCAAACTCCCACCTTCAAATCCCTCCCTGCCCAATACCTTTGTGTCAAATGAAGAGAAAAGTTGCTCTTTAACACCACACACCACCATCATGAGGAGGTCATATATCGAATATGAAATAAATCGGTCAAGGAGATAAGGAGAAGATACAAAAACGGGCAATCTTTGACTTCTTGACCTCGCCCTGTCCCACCCCCTGAGGTCTGAGTAAAAAGAAATGTTGCTTTTTCACGCCATCATCATGTCAGAAAGTAAAGTACCAAAATAGAAAGAAATCGGTCAAGCAGTTTAGGGGTAAATACAATAACATACATTGTTTGACCTCCTGGCCCCTCTCCCCCATGACCTGCCCCCGAGGGTCAGAGCAAAAGGAAATGTTGCTCATGCATGCTGCCACCATGTGAGAAGGTAGTATACCAATTATGAAAGAATTTGGTCTAGCAGTTGCCCGCCCCCCTGGGGTCCAAGCAAAATTAAATGTCGCTTTTGCATGCTTCCATCATATGAGGAGGTCATATACCAAATATAAAAGAAATCTGTCAACAGTAAAAGAGGAGATACAATAACTGGTAATGTTTGACCTTTTGACCCCGCACTGTCCCGCCGCCTGGGGTCCAGAAACGAAACGTTGCTCTTGCACCCCGCCATCGTATGAGGAGGTCATATACCGAATATAAAAGAAATCTGTCAAGCGGTATAGGAACAGATACAATAACTGGCAATGTTTTACCTTTTGACCCCGCCCTGCCCCGCCCCCTTTGCTTCAAGCAGAACGAAATGCTGCTGTTGCCGCCGGCATCATATGAGAAGGACATAAACCGAATATGAACGAAATCTGTCAAGCGGTAAAGGAGGAGATACAATAACGGGCAATGTTTGACCTTTTGACCCCGCCCTTCCCCGCCCCCTTGGGTTCAAGCGAAACGAAATGTTGCTCTTGCACCCGCCATCATATGAGGGGGTCATATACCAAATATGAAAGAAATCTGTCAAGCGGTATAGAAGGAGATACAATAACGAGCAAT
>JAULCE010060884.1:0-12016 GCA_032359355.1 Macoma nasuta | reverse complement strand
TAAGAAAATCGGACAATGTTTAAGAATGAAGCAGACGACATTTTCAGCAGACGACAATTTTCGCAGCAGGCGATGGGTTAATAAATTCAACATTGAAAGGATTCAAAGGTAGATAATGCTTAAGTATACTTGTGTCAAACATTAGCTCTTTGCAAACTCATTATTAGCATTAGATATATCAGCCTATTTCAACGCTGTTTGAAATTGTTTAGAGAGTCCTTGCCCAGCAGGAAATGTTTTGAAAATGCGTAACACCAATGTATGTCAATCAAGGTTTTTCTCTCTCTATCTTTTGAAAAAACTAAAGCACAGGTGTTGGATAAGCTTTTTAAATGTCATGTCCTCATTCACAGGATGTTTCAAACTATTTTTATGGCAACTTTGTTTATTTAGGAAACAATTAATCATCCTAATCTAAGCTACCAGTATTTTTTAAGTTAAAATTGTCCCGATATAGCATTGCAAATAACTTGGATCAAGTCTAGAAATTCCAAATCTTACAGATATATCAACTAGAACCATTCTGGTAGAAGCTATGTACCAAACAAAAGAGTTAGAGATTATTCTTAAGATTAGAGTCTAAAGAATGAATTGGTGAATACAAGGCCAGTTGCCAAAGTCGATATCCCATTAAATAGGGGAAAAAGACCTAAGAATCTATTTCCCTTTCTTATGTCTTACCTTATTGTGTCCTTCATACGCTGCCATGTGTAGCGGCGTCATGCCGGAGTTGTCTCTGTGCATCTCGTCCAACCCTCGATCCAACAGCTGTTGCACCACCGCCACATTGCCCTGCGCTGCCGCGATGCTCAGCACAGTCCTGCCCTCCGAGTCAATCGTATCCACAGCAGAACCCCAGAACAGCAGTTGTGTCACAATGTCCTCATGTCCCATGGCCGCAGCAGCTAGAAGGGGAGTGCGGCCATTTTTGTCAGCATGGTCAACATCCGCATCCCACTCTAGAAGCATTTCACACACTTCTTGATGGCCTTCGTACGCTGCCACCAACAAAGGCGTCATGCCATCCTTGTCCTGATGATTCACCTCTGCCTTTCTCTCGAGCAGCAAACTCACGACTCGTTCATGTCCTTTACTAGCTGGTATGCACAACGCTGCCACAGACAGAGCCGTCCGTCCGTCACAGTCCTCATGATCTATATTAGCCTTGAAGTTCAGTAAGTGTTCAACAATTTCAGTATGTCCCATGTAGGCAGCAGCTATAAGAGCTGTGCGCCCCTCATTGTCTGCTTTGTTCACATCTGCTCCTGCCTCAAGTAATTTTAGCACAATATCTTCATGGCCGCCCCAGGCAGCTGCTCTAAGAGCTGTTCTCTGATCATTGTCTGCATGGTTCACCGAAGCTCCAGCGGACAACAGCACACTGACCACGGCTGTGTGTCCACCCCAGGCCGCTGACCGCAGAGCTGTCCACCCATCCTCATCAGCATTATCAACATTTGCACCAACTTCGACTAATGATGAAACAACATCAGCAAATCCCTGCCTTGCAGCCAGATTAAGAGGAGTCTGTTTAGATTTATCTAGGGACTCTATATTTGCACCTTTTAAAAGCAACAATTGCACCATGTGTAAGTTGCCTTGATAGGCAGCTGTGTGTAACAAAGTTCTTCCATTTGCATCTGTGCGATGTACCTGTTCATCTAAATCTTTGTCTGTAAGTTTTGGAGACTCTATAGAGGACTCGAGCGTCAGACTCTCCTTCATGCTGGCAGCATCTGCCTCCTCCTCACATGGCATCTCTGCACCGCCATCCAGTAATATCTTTAGCACTTTCTGCTCCTTTGGAATTCCTGCATTCAGACATTTTTCTACATTTGCACCAGACAGTATCAACCACTGCACAAGGTGGTGATGTTGCAGAGAGGGCTGGAAGTTACTCCTAACTAAGTGTAATGCGAAATCCTGAACCTCCGTAGTGGAGAGATGTGAGGCGTGTAATGTAGCGTAAAGCGACAACATGCCATGACCCTCTGATGCGTTACACAGATATTTCTGGGTACAGTGTTTAACGTCTAACAGCCACTCAGCAAAGCTGTGATGAAACAAAATGTAAGTTCCATCTGGACTTTTTATCAAAATTTTCAGCAATAATTTCATACGTTTTTCAAAATCATCATGTGACAGAGATGCATTTTTTATCTGAGCACATCCGTACAGCTCAAAGTCTGAGAGAGGTCGCCTGGATGCAAGTATCACTTCAAGAATTGGCTGAATCTTAGAAAACTGTTTCTTGATGAAGAGTCTCTGGCAGAGCCACAGGTAGAGACCGTTTAATGTGCCAGGAATCTCTCGAATTTCACGCAACATTATGAAATTCTCGGCAACACCGTCCAACACTTTTTCCAAGTACATAAAGCATCCGTTACTCTTAATGTGCAACTGGTTTAACATTTCCGCGGTTTCCCGACTCAGATGCTGTCTCAGGTCCTCCTCGCGATCCAGTCTAGACAGAATGTATTGCTGAACATCACGAACAACATGTGTTTTTCTAAGGTCATCCAAACTAATTTTTCGAAAACCTGTAAACATTCTTGTGATAGCTTTGTTTTGTTTTCTTGAAGAGCAGACCATGAGCAGCCATTTTGGAAAAAGAGCATGGTGATTGGCTAAGAGTTCTGCAATGGTTTTGCTTCCTTCATCCCTATCGCTGACCGTGTGAAGGTATGACTCGTCAATGGAGTCTATAAGAACATACAGAGTCTTTTCTGGTGGTTCGATGGAAGCAAGCGGAGTTAAAAACACCTCTTTGAATACTTCATCAGGGTTTGTGTCACATTCACTGGAATTTAAAAGTTTCTGCATGGAAGGTGTGAGTACAATGTCTGCATAGCCTGTTATAAGGTCCGAACCTACAACCTGTTTGACCATACCACGAATAAAATGCCTGAGTGATAGAGTTTCAAGGTTATGAGCTTGACAGAAATGGTAGGCCAACAGACGCTTGTTCAGGGCACTCTGTTTTCCATCAGCTATTGTAGGCCAAACAAGTTCGCAGCATAGGGCCGTCTTGCCACTCCCAGGTCCGCCCATCACGAGCGCCCCGCATGTTTTAGAGGTGGGTCGATTCTCCAGGCAGTGGTTCACTTTACTAAATGCCCACTCTCTACAGTAGAAGTGCTTGCCCTTTAACAAGCACTGTGTCATTGTGGATGATATGCCCTTTAGCAATTATGACACAAAATTAAATTTGATTTGTAGAAGCGTCATTTTCCTATTAGTGTATCATACACCATATTGACATCAGACAATAGGCAGGAACTTATTTCCAAGCTGTATATGCATAGCTGGACAATTTCTTCATGCTCTGCTGATCAACGGTATTCTCCAAGCTCTCTCCTTGGATATATCCTGCAGTCAATCAATACATCACAAAAACTACACGTCCATCTATCATCCCATATTAACTACATACTATGCTTTTTTTATGAGGTTGCAGGCTCTATCATTTGAATAATTGAAGAGTTGATGTTTTACTTCATAGACGTAATCAATATCTGCACCACTTACATACAAGATCTAGAGATGCCTACAGACCGTGAGACAACGGACATTATCCTTCAGAACACTTTTTAAAAGCATCTATCACATTGCCAGTGATTCACTTTCCAGGCTGTATCTTTCTCTCTCTGATATCCAGGTCACATCGTCTCATAATTAAATACTCAGCATCAGTTGCTATACTACATGCTCTATGGTTCAGCGGTTTCTTTTAAAAACACGTGCAAGATTTCATATTCACTTGAAATAGTTTTCCAGCCGGCTCAGTGCACAATAAAACCTACATTCCCTGCTCTGTTTCCACCTGAGCAAATCATTTTTAGCCGGAATTAAATTAAACTGAAGCAACAGTCATCGGATGCGCTGCGAATCCAATAAAATATCTCCTGAATTTTCATTTTCAACGCACAACGACAGCGCTTTTTTCTCTCATCTCCCCGTATCAGTTACATACTTTAATCCCAGAATGTGTGGAGAAATGTGGCAGGAACTATCTCTCTGTTAAACTGTGGCACTGATCAATAACCTCCCTGCTTCCCGAGGACGAGAATGTATCAAAATGTTGCTTCATTGATCTCTGGGGCCAAAATCTTCAGTCTGAAAGAAAGAAAAATGAAATAACAGCTTAAATGCCAAAAATACCGCAACTGTTGGCACTATTTTATTTCTGCCATCACAAAATCAATAGCGCTCAAGTGCTTTCAATGTTGTACATTTTTTGCCCTTCTTCCATCGTTCAATGGAGTTCTAGATTAAGTGCATATTAAATAGGTTAAACACCTTATTTCTTCGCCAAATTCTATGGCGTGACCACTTGTTAGAATCGTCTTGACAAGACGATTCTAACAAGTGGTCATTCCATAGGGTTTGGTGAAGAAGTATAGAGATTTTATCAAAAAAGCATGATTTCCACTTGAATATCTCGAGCCTTTTTCATAACATCAGAGGTTTAGCTAGAAACAAAGAGAATCTCATTATTTCAAGCCCCACCTCAAGATGTCAAGTCTCAAGATATTCCATCTTCTGATTACAAATGACTATCCTTATTTAAATCCAAGTACAGTCAAACCTGTCTTAAGCGGCCATCAAATAAGATATATCATAGTAACTATTATAATGACAGGTGGTCACTTAATGCATAACCAAAGTAATTCAGAAAGCTCTTTCTTCTTTCAGCATAACTTTCACTCTGCATTAAGTGACCACCTATCTTAAATACTACAAATACCTCGTTATTGAGTGGACGCTCAATACAGGTTTGAAAGTTCAATAAACCAGGGAATAATTCGTGTTGAAAGGATTCGAACTAGGTATATACTGTTTGCATCTCCATAATTCCATGTTTCACAGAATGCACCATTTTTCAAAACCAATACTGCTTCACATGTGTAAATTCCTACAACATTCTACAGGACCGAGAAAAAAAATCCAATTTCTCTTACAACCTGCAGACATGCTTATGTTTTTGTCGGCAGTCAGATTCAATTTCTCTTCTAACAGATAACAGATAGCTCATTTCACCATGTAATGTGCCACTTGTTGAAAAAACCCTATTAACCCCTTGGCCGCTGTTTAAGATTGCTGTCTGCTTCAATTGTCAACTGTTTTACTTTTAAAATATGTCTTATTTGTTCAATTTTTAACCCTTTTAATGCTGACTTTTAAAATGGAATATTCCATTTTTGGAATATGACCAGCTCATACTAATTATTGGGGTGAATTCCCCTTTCTATTCATATATGACAAACAGAGTAGACCTCTGATCAGAGGGCTCCTAAAGGAGCCCTTTGGTATGGGTCTACACTGTTTGCAAAGGCATATAAAGCAGCACTTAAAGAGTTACCGTAAAGAAGATTTTTCATTGTCAGTGTCAAAAAGCTAGAATCTGGATCAGGGGCCGAGTAACTTGGCACCCGATCCTGATGGAAGGTGTCTGCAATTATAATCACTGTCGTGAGTAGTACAGTTTAACCCGTCTGTATTTCTCAATGCTTGGAGCAAAATCTATTTCAGAGAAAAGTTTCTGCAAATTGAAAAGCTCATGATGATGCTGTGCAGCTTGGAAACCACTGAGAGGAGCGAACAGTGAAGATCCTCATCATAGAACTCCAACAGTCCTATAATCTGGACATACCCTGTTAGCTACTTAAGTTTATCTCTGTGCACACTCAGAACTCCAGTCTATTATTATATCTATTCACAATGAAAGAAAAATGATCTTTGAGAAAGGGAAACACATATTTTGAATGGCTTTGAAAGCATTGTGGTATATGGAGCATTTGCTCATGATGAGCAAATGCTCCATTTCCCACATTGTTTCAATAGTCATCTGCAATAGAGGCTTCAAAGGCATATCTATGGAGAAAAGGATTAACCCTTAATATGAAAATATTTCCACTGTCGCCATTAGCAGAAAAGGGGTCAACCATTTTCTGTCACGGATTTTCACCATTTCTCTTTCAAACACTTTGTTAAAACCTCTTATTTGAATCGTCTCGAAGAGGCAGTTCTAATGAGTGGTGCAAAACATGAAGTATAAGGTAGAAGAATAAGAATATAAGCATATGAAAAACACGTCTAATCTATAGCTTTGAGTAAATGGCCAACATCTTGTCTAAAACATTATCTTCCTTGTCTGATTGTCCGATGCCACAAAAATATAGCCAATTGTCTGCGTCATTATAAAAAAGACACAAGTGCCATTTTGGCGAAATGGCACTTACCATACATCTTTTTTGAGTGACACAATGAAATGCAAAAATGTACACTCTAGACTACGCAACACCAGAAAAAACATACAAAATGATGTGCCTCAGTCTGACCTGACATGAACTGGGACTCCAGCAGGCAGAGGCTGTTTGTTGTTTCAAGCCCGGCTTTCACAAAGCGACTCAAAGTCGAGATCGTGCTCAAACTCAAAATATTAAGTTCAGTTATCGACCTTAATTTGATTGCTACTGCACTATAATTTTGTCTGCCGTTTCACTGGCAGTCAAAATTGTAGTGCAGTCAGCAATAAAATTAAATGAGATATATCCAATGTTGAGTTTTTGAGTTTGAGCACAATCTCGACTTCACAGAGATGCTTTGTGAAAGCCAAGCCAGGTGTGGAAGTAGAATGCTAGATGCATTATATCATAAGGTGTGATACATATATTAATCAAGTCATATGCTAACCCTTTCTTCCACAAGCTATTTTTAGACTAATCCACAAGGCAAGAATCTGAAGAAAAATAAGAAAATCTAGATGCAAAAGAAAAATGCCAGTTTTAGATTGTATTTAAATCATTGTAGGAAATGGAGCATTAGGAAATGGAGCATTTGCTCAGTTACAGAGGCCTGTAAAGTCTCGTTTTGTCATTTCCTATCTTCTTCCTCACTCCTTCCTCTCTCATTGCTCCCTCTTTCTCTCCCTGTATGTTCCTCCTTCTCTTGCTCTCTCCCTCTCTCTCATCCTACATTATTTATTACACTGTCACTTTACAACCATTTATCATCTCACATAATCTTGAAACAGTCACTTTTCATACATAAAGTGAAGTGACCATACCACCAGTGTCCATATTGACACTTAAGACTGCAGATTGAATCAGACACTTTTCCCTATCCTAATAACCCGGTCCCATTAATCTTCGCCATCCGACAGGAGAATTTAATAAACATTAAGGCTGACAGGTTGTTCCGATAAAAACTGACCACTTAAGGCAGTACTCAATGATAACCGACTCTAACATAAGATCAGCTATATCTACAGCAGCGTTGTATCAGAGCCTTTGAATCATTGCCTTTGAATAAGCATATGCTGATGGCTTGGTACAAAACTATTGTAACTCCTTCACATTTGTGAAGGAGTTACAATAGTTTTGCACCAAGCCATCAAATTTATTATGCGTCAAAAGACCAAATTTATATAAATCTCAATTTTGCTATTTAAAGACTACTAAATGAAAGAATCTGATGAAAAGAAATACTATATATATTGAAACTGTTTAACATTATGTGTTCAAAATGACCTGACAAATGGGAATATTATGTAGACCTTGTAGGTACTCCTTCAGCTGTCTACACTTATATTTTGTTCATGCCCTGCTGGCGGAAAATACTGTTGTGATGGGGGGTTTTAACCCGTAATATAATAGCCTGCACATTGTGCTTGCTAACATCATTGTCAGATTCATGTATAAACTGTGGTGCCAAAAGGTGTTTCTATGGAGTGTATTTAAAAGGGTTAACCCTTTCACCTACCATAGGTGACTCAAGTCGACATTGCAAATCGGTGAAGTCCCAGATCAGACACCGCCTTTTAGAAGGTGGCGTATCTAATCGGGGACTTCATGTTTTTTCAACAAATTTATTTGGAAGGTTAGGGCTTCGGAAAACCAAAGGTTTTGATTAATTATTTTCTTTATTGATTTCGTTAAAATATTTTATACAAAGCCAGTTTCAGCTGACACTTTTAAATTTGACGATGAAAGGGTTAAACCTAGCCCACCGATAAAATTGATGTCTGCTAAAATTGTCAATTTTAAATATTGTATTTACTTAAAAACTGGTGAAATTATTGTCCAAGTGTCAAATAGCTTAGATATCTATCAGACACCAAGTTACTCGGCATCTGATTCGGGTCCAAGCTGTTTGAAAAATCACCACATTCATGAATGGCGGGCTAAGGGTTAATGCAAATTGGAAGCTTCTGAGGTGGCTGCTAAATGCTTTAAACAAAACTAAAGCAGACAGCTCCTTTCTCCAGAACTCAATCTCCACATAATTTATTGAATAGTTCCAAACAATACATATTCATCTAAATTTTAAATGTTGAAATCCTTATAATTATATTTCAACCTAACCTTTGTTATGACCATTCATTCATCAGAACTATCTTTTCAAGATGGTTTGGCAGAAAAATATAAAAGTTGGTCAAATTCTTTAAATCTTAGATGTAAGCTTGCTTATTTGGAACCCTCACAGAATAGTGAATATTATTCTCTGCAACAGTTTCGAACTTGGATTTGAAAATCTTCAGCAGTGTTGGCATCAATGCTTATCAAGATACGGTAGATACAGAACATGCGTTATACCTGTGGACCATACAGAACACTTTCCTGTGATAACCTAGATCAGGCTAACATTTTTTTTCTTCTGGAAACCCATAAACTATATCCTATCTGCCTATAACCTTTTTATAACCACCAGTGAATCTAAGATAACTTGGCTATCATAATTATCATAGTTATTGTAATAAGTTTTCTGCCAGCACACCAAGGGCATATATTGTGTAGAGGTCCAAATTGTGTAGACCTTGATCAGACTACTCCTGTAGGAGCAGTCTGATCAATGACTACATGATTTGCCAATCTGTTTGATCATTTTTAACAAATAATGCAAAATCAGCTTGTCTACTAAAAGTCTTGTTATGATAATTACACTACCATAATTTCTCGGGGTAGTTGAAGAATAAAGAAGAATTTCTATTTGATGCGTTGTAATTCCATTTGTAACTTAAAAAGAAGTAGAAGTTTATCAAGTTCATAAACATTGGAGTGAATAAGAACCGTTGTAGACAAAATTTTGTAGTCCTGATGGAGCTGCAGCGAAGTCTAGCCGGGGTCTACACTATTTGTCTCTCTGATCAGTTACTTTGATCCCAAAATAATATTGTTAAATCAGATGGCATGCTTTTTAGAATAATAATTGCAGTGATTCCCCGAGAAGGCCAAAGACTTGGAACAGTAATGGTACACAGTACAATAAAGGTTAAAGATTACCGTGTGCCAACAAACAACATTATTACATCCAGTTTAGATAATGTTATAAAAACTGAACAGAACAGAAAATATTTTATTTCTTTGGATTTGAGCATAATGTTCCTCATCCATAATTGTATGGACGAAGTCTATCACATTTGACCTTAATAATCTAAGCATATCAAGCATATCAAAATACAAGTATTTTCACCAAAAGTCAAATTATAAGCAAAGCATATAAATTTTGTAATTACAGTCAAACCTTTATTGAGATGTACCAATACGACAGCACTTAATGCAAAACAAAAGTAATGCAGAAAGCTCTTTTAAGAGCTTTCTGCAATACTTTCATTCTGCATTTTTCAACCACCTGTCTTATAGACCACACATGACTCAATTTTTAGTGGTCACTAAAGACAGGTTCAACTGTATTCCTGTTTTGACAGAAAGGGGAGTGACTACTGGAAGGGGTCTATGTTGATTTGTTATTTTGCTCAGAAGTCCTTGAGACAAAGAATGGACAGGTCTAAATCCCCAGCCTGTGAGGGCTGCCTACTGTAGATATGGGGGTAGTGCTGGCATCAGAAAAAATAATGATAAAAGTTTCCTGCTGTAATCAATAGATGTCAGACTATCTTGAGAAGCTGTCTTGATGGATGTCAATATTTTGTGTGGCAAGGCGGAAACTCTTGCCAGCATATAATCTCTCGTGAATGAAGAGACTAAAAGCTTTTTTACACTTAGAGACTTCTGTATCAACCCTTTCCTCCACATGCTTTTTTAGACTAATCTACAAAGAAATAATCTGATGAAAAGGATGAATATCTAGGAAAAACAAAACTGCTATTTTTGGATTGTATGTAAAATATTGTATGAAATGGAGTTTTTGCTCGTAATAAGCAGAAGCTCCATTTCCCACAATATTTTCAAAAGTCGTCTACTACAAAGCTGCTTCAAGAGCTTTTGTGGAGTAAAGGGTTGACTCTGGCATTGAAAACTGGTCCAGTTTGAAAATAAGACAAGCTTACATCAACTTAGCCGAGGGACACATTTCACTGATGTTATATCCAATGACAAACAGTACAGGCTCTAGTGCCTCAGAGAGCTCCTTCTCGACCCCTGTTACATGGGTCTACACCATTAATTTTGTAAAAGACAAGCACATTTGTTTCTGATGCGAGAAGTCTTCAACAGAATTGTGCAAAAAATGGTAGGAATTGTAACAAACATTTATACAATAAGGGTAGTGTCTCTTTTACAACAATATTTTGTCACATGATAGGATTCTGATAAACCAAATTTAATGTCTCTATCTTCCATTTATTATTTTGTCAAGATATTTGATTAACCCAGAGTCTCAGATTTAATTTCTGAAGGTTACAATGCTCCGGTATCTTGCATGTTTCATATCTTTACAGAAGAACCATCAGCTTTCTCTCACCTTTTTAAATATTCTTTGTGAGTTGTCGTAGATCTCTGCCAGTCTGTTGTTGACATGGTAACCGCAAATCTCGGCAAGGATGAGGTGGTCGTGGCTCTGTTTCTTGGTAATCTCAAGAAGCTGTGAGAAACAGTTGTAGGTACTGTACTTGTCCCAGTGCTCACGTCTGAAAGAAAACAATCAAAGCACTCTTTAACCTCCACAGAAGTGCCTTTTATCGCCCCTGTAACTGATGGCTATTGAAAACATTGAAGGAAATGAAGCATTTGCTCGTAGCGAGCAAATGCTCCATTTCCTACAATGATTTAAATTCAATTAAAAAATGACTCCGAAATGACTCAAATGATTTACATGACTGTCAAACTCGATCAAGATATTATGGTCATAAACATGTTTGTAACGCTTGGTAAGAATTAGACAAATACTTTTCAAGAATTAGATCATACAAAATCTTCGGGCCGTATGTATGGATGTACGTACGGACCTACGGACGGACCTACGGACAAGGGCAACTCTATATGCCTCCACTTTGTGGGGGGCATAAATAGCTTGTGGGGGAAGGGTTAAATCATAAAATATTATACAGTATTATACAGCATTCAAGATAAGTGTGCATAACTTTCTGATGTAATTTCTATATTTCTTAATAAAAACCCTAGGTAAGTCCACTGACTTACTGCAAGCCAGTTAGATGGTTTCCTTACATGGAAAGTTTTCTCCTGTGGAGAGGATCATACCCACAGGGGTGATGAGCCAAGTGATTGCAAGTCTAAGATCATAACCAAACCGGCCACATGTGGAGGCCCCCTATGATATGATCACACAACCGCTTGAAAAGATGACTCATATGTAGGCCTATATACATGTAAATGGTCACAACATAACCTCTTGTTCTACACTGAAAGGGGTATGAATGGCATTCATGGCTTGTAAAAAGGTTATATGAATATTAGACCGGATCAAACACAGATGCCTTAAACCTGTCGAGAATTTTATGAATAGTTCATGAATAGTTAATGAACTGAATTATTCAGTTCATGAACTATTCATGAACTATTCATGAACTATTTGTCATATTCTCGCCAGGGTTATCACAGTTCATGACTCTGCTTCCCACCCCCTCATGAATAGTTTTATAAGCATCTACTGTTACATTAGTCATATCTCACTCACAAGCAAATTATCGCATATCAGGCCCTGCTATAAAACACTGAGGTTGATCTGGTATCTAAATAAATATGGCATAAGTTTTCAATATTTACAAATTTCAGGAAAGTGTTTAAAATGGAGATAAGTCAACAAATGAGATATA